>CAJNDT010006210.1:0-250296 GCA_905221615.1 Symbiodinium sp. CCMP2592
ATATTTCATGATTATTTCATCATTTCCGGATTATTCAGTCGTTTTTTCGTCGTTTATGTTCCAAATGTCCGTCATTCACATTTCATCAATATTTCATCATTTCCGGATTATTCCGTCGTCCTTCCGTCTTTATGTTCCGTCATGTCCGGAGAGTTTCCGTTATTCATATTCCACCATTTCCGGATTATTCCGTCGTCGTGCCGTTGTGGCCGTCCGCAGCCAATTAGATCCAGGCCTCCCGTCCTTCATATTCCATCATTTCCGGATTATTCCGTCGTCTTTTGGCTGTCCGCAGCCAATTCCCATCATTTCCGGATTTTTCCGTCGTCGGCCGTCCCTAGCAACTTTGATCCAGGCCTCTTCTCTTTAAAGAAGACTGAAACCCAACAGTATGTGCTGTCGGGAATTAACAGCCTTAAGGTTTGGCCACACGTATATCCCGCGGATCCCCTGTCCGCGGTGTAAAAACCCTGCAAACACACCCCCGGGCGAGCTGAACTGAGGCAGCATGGGGAGACTTTCAATACGCCGTAAAGGACTGGAGCCTCAGAAGGCCCTAAACTCCGAAGCACAAGCACGAAAAAGTGCCCACAAGCAGAGTCCTCGCAAAACACGGTGTCGAGGAGAAGTTTCCTGATCACCGCAGCCTTCACGCTCAAATCCCGAGTTGCCGCTTCTCTGGCATCCGGAGTCGTCGCGTTGTCTTGCAGCAGCACGGCAGAAGCAACCGTCTCGAGAGCCTCCACATTCTTCGTGTACTCGTCGGAAGCGAAGAGTGTTTCCACGGGCATATGTACAGCATTTGAGCGCTGCTCAAGAAAGATATGAAGGCGATGATGTCTTCAAGCGCAACCTGCAAGTCTCGTGCTCACGAAACGTGACACGCAAGCTGGCAATACAGACAAGCGCTCCTGCGATTGGTACGCTACTTGTGAGTCCCCGACCACCCTGCTCTCACCACCAATTGTCACTGTGACAGATGCAGGTACTCCTTCCAAGAAGACGGCCAGCAACGAGTGCAAGTTGCAGAGCTGTCCCAGAGCTTCAGGAATTTTGGTGTCATTTCGCCGTACAGGAAGCGTGTGATGAGGTGCGCTCTCAAGATGAAGGTGGTGGTAAAGTCGCCCACTTTCTGGACATCAAGACCTTCAACAAAGTCGTGCCACAGAGTGGTGTCATGATACGTAGTGAGGACTCGCCGATAAAGCCACCTCTTTTCCGACGGGTTTGCCAGCATCCGCTCCCTCAGCTGATTGGACTGTTCGAAACGATTTTCGGTGGCCACCTTCTCGCTGACTGTCATAGCGGTCGTCATCATAAGCATCTTCTGCAAAATCCTTCCAGGGCATTGCGTGAGTCGTGAGACCCCTCCGCCAAGTAAGGTAAGAGAGAGAGAGAGAGACAGCGAGACAGAGAGAAAGAGAGAGACAAAGAGAAAGAGAGAGAGAGAGAGAAACAGAGAGACAGAGAGAGACAGAGCGACAAGAGCGAGAGCGGCGACAGCGACAGGATAGCGGCGAGAGAGAGGGAGAGATAGCGAGAGAGAGAGAGACACACACACACACATACACACATAGACATGGAATCCTTGTAGAGTGTCCCAGCAAGCACCACGGCAAACTGTTTCAGGTGCATCTTCAGGTTGGCAGGCAACTGCCTGTAATGTTCCGTATAAAAATCAAAGCGCCTGGAGTTTTCACACGTTCCGGGCGAGCGCAGCGGGGGCAAGCCAGCAGCGTGCTTGGCCTGCAAACGATGAAAGCAAACACAGGCTGCTGTGCAGTCTGTACTTGCGAGGCTTTCTGAGGGTTTGGGGGCCCTTCCCTGCCTGATCGCAGCCGGAGTGCCGGAAGTTGTCGGCGAGTTCTCTGCCCCACTTGGTCTCGTGAGTACCTCCGGCTCCAAACTCCACAGCCATGGCTGCCTGGGTCAAGAGGCCGATCTCAGCCGTGATCCTTGACAAGATCTCGTCCTCGAACTTGGAGGCTGCGCCTCGGAGCACTGGGAGGACGACGGACGACGAACCCAACAAAATCCTCCTCCGCGCCAGAAACCACACAAATTGTTTCACATGCGGGTTCACGAGATGATGCGAGACGACTGCAAACAGGAAACTGTCAGAATCTGTCCGATGCCCCCCGACGAGGTTTTTTGAGGGACGGTCTGGAACAACCCGCGGCCGTCACTTTCGAAGTGGAAGCGTGCCGGAACCAAGCACAAAGCCCCACGACAGGCTGCGCCCACCGAAAAGGTCCTCAAGTTCGATGCTTGCAAACGCCACGTATTTAGGGAGGAAGACCGATCCAAAAAGAAACACCAAACACCGCATGCTTCTCGACGGCCGCAAAGCCACCGCTTGAAAAATCTGTTGCAAGCACTTGCGATCATCCCAGCAGCCGGCATCAGCGCAAACGCATGTCCGCAGCATGTCAAACAGAAAGAAGCCTACAACCCTTTCGGCTGAGGCCCACACATTCCAAGCCAATGTAGCCTTCCAGGACTGTCATGAAGTTGTAAACCGCTGAGGAGGGGAGTTGCGAGTCTTGGCTGGCCAGGAGTATTTGTAGCAGCTGATCTTTCTTGGCTTGCTCCATTCGTCGCCCAAACACAAGCTTTGCAAACGGGTCGTTCATGCTCCGCAGTGCAACCTTCTGCCTGACCACCTCAGCCTTTGCACTCTTGATGCAGGTGCTGAAGTATTTGCCATCCACGGGCTTCTTCACATCGCACTGTACCATATCCAAATTTCGGACCGAACTGGTGTATTGCAAGCCCTCGCCCTCCGTCAGACCACCTGAGCCAGCCCCCAAGACAGACAAACGACAAGACACATGCTCACACTCACCCAGAGGGTATTCCAACTCTCTCATCCTGCATGCCTAGCCCATATGCCCGAGTCCACCTGCTGTGTCTGTTCTTACATTGTGCCAAGACGCAGCATGCATCCGACTCCTCACAGGCCGCGTAAGCCTCAAAAGCCTCCTTCGTATCAATGATGGTGCCCTGCCCAGGGATCACCAAATAGCCTGCGGGGCAAATGCTTTGAATCGGTCGCAAGCCTCCATCGTGGGCGTAAAGGGAAAAGTCAGTCGCATACTCTGTGACCTCATCCGCATTATCCATGAGGGTGAAATAATGCGTATCGTAGAAATCATGGTGGTGATAAATCTGCCGAATTCGTGGCGCCGACAACTTCCGGCACTCCGGCTGTGATCAGGCAGGGAAGGGCCCCCAAACCCTCAGAAAGCCTCGCAAGTACAGACTGCACAGCAGCCTGTGTTTGCTTTCATCGTTTGCAGGCCAAGCACGCTGCTGGCTTGCCCCCGCTGCGCTCGCCCGGAACGTGTGAAAACTCCAGGCGCTTTGATTTTTATACGGAACAAGTAGTCTGATCGTCCGGATTCTCCTTGTGCCACGCGACGTCTTGAACAGTACAAAAAAACCGTTGAGACCGAGGGACATAACACAAATCAATAGTTACTTCCTGTCCCTGATTTGTTGACCCTATCTGTCGTTGGATGAAGAGGAGTCCTCATCCACAACGATCACCCTCGCACAGCCTTCAGAGACTTGGATTGACTCGACATGCTGTCCCACATCTCTGTCCAGGCTGATGACTCGGAAACCGTTGGGGTCAGTGCCCCGCACCGCATATACCTCATGAGTCAGGCAATCGCGAGAAAGCCTCTGTTGACCTCCGCCTACAAACACGCAGGTTGAACTAAAGAAGGAGACAGCGCAACACTTTCAGCAGCGGCAGCCTCCGAATGTCACGAGGAACTTTCCACAGCCGAGTTGCCCAAGAAGCGGGGCAGTCCACATAATACTCATCCCGGCACAACGCCACCCTGCAAATCTGAGCGTCCAAAGTGTGCTCGCCCCGCTTGCTCTCGACTGTACCGGATGTGAGAGAGCTGTGTCGGAGGGGGTACCACGACTTTTGCAGCAGAGATTGCGAAGGGAACGCTGTGTCGGAGGGGCACACGTCTCGGGCGTGCGAGAAGTGTGCCAGTGTTAAAAAAAAGCCACACAGGCGCGGTAACATGGTGAAAGTGCTGAGGCTTGAGCCAAGGCGGTCGCGCATGTCGAAGCACAAGCGAGGCAGCAGCGTCCAAGTCTTCACACGACTTGTGAAGGCTGAATCTGCATCCTCTGATTCGTCACTCCTGCTGGATTTTGCCACAGGGGTCACGCCCAAACTTCCGTTCTTGCAGACCTGCCATCAGAGATGATGTCAGCAGTGTCTGGCCTCTGTAGAATGACCCCTGATTCATCGTGAATTCTAGTGTATGGACATCCGCCGCGTATGGACTGGTCGCCTTTGCGGTCCCCGGAATCCTTTGCCTACGAATCGAAGTGAAGGTCGGGCTGCAGCCTCTTTCACCATGGAGGCAAGGCCGGACCTGGGCTCAGCGATCAGCACCGCGGGGGTTCCCATGCCCCGACTACAGAGATGCCAGGTTTTCAGAGAAGAGCACAAGGCACTTTCGACAACTTTTCATCCGTCGAACGATGCGGGTCGAAAGGCTGCAGCACGCAGGCTTCAGAATCATTCTACAGGTAGTCCAATCGCCTTTTCTGGCGCTCCCTTGCGAGACCTGTGCGGCACGCACGGCACCATACATGGTGCAAACCGAAGCTCTGGCAGTGCAAACAGTGTAGCTGGCGCGGGCTTCGTCAGGTCTTGTAAGCAGACCGTGAAACTCAGCATCACGGCAGTACGCCTTCACTTCCTCCATATCATATCCAGTCCTCACCCTCCTCAGGCGCAGGGGCCTGCGCCGGTCTTGAAGAGGAGGAAGGCTCTGAAGGCTCCGGCGGCTTCGGTCAGTCTTCTGCCACTGTGCAGCTCGCGATGTCCACTCTGTTGTCTAGGCCTTCGAAGCGGACAAGATCGTTGCCAGTGCACAGATCCCTGGTCGCGCTACGGATAACCCGTAGTCCACCACTGGACTTCACCGGGAAGAGCTGCGGAAGCCTCCACCAGGCTTGGGACGGGGGTCTTGTTTGAACTGTTTCAACACGTCGATTTTTGAACACAAAATGTTTAAACCAAGGCAAGCCTCTGACCAGTCGAGTTGGACCGTTTGAACATGTTTAAACCAAGTGGTGAACAGGTCTGCAAAATGCCTTCTAAAGAGTAGGCTTATGTAAATGCTTTGGATCTCGTTTTGATCTCGTTGTTGACCTCGTTTCGATCCGACTATATCACACCCTAAATGGCCGTGACTCTTCATTGTGCCGTCGGAAAGACTTGTATATGACTAACTACAGGCACTCCGCCCCAAAGAAGTGCCTATGACAGAACAGATGAATGCAAACATTCTGTCGGGCAGATGTGTCTCTGACAGAACACCTAGACGAGGCAACTCCGAACATCTATGACAGAACACAACAGTACTTAGAAGTCCCTCGCCAAGCAATGTCTATGCCAGAATCATGCCGCGCAGGCCTGCCCTACAGCTTCGACATCAGATAGGACTGCATCATAGGCCCGATAAGTACACTTGATCTCGCTTGAACCGGTTCCCCTAAATTTGTTCCCCTAGTAGAGCGAGTTCCCACAAACAAAGTACTGCCAGGGGCGATCTCGCTTCAGACAACTGTAGTCGTAGAACACTGATATAACAAATAAAATCCGCTGCTCATATAGAACTCTCACAAACGCGTGCACATGGGTGGATGTACATGCGGATAGACGGATAGACGTAGGAGACAGGGATAGACAGACGGACAGATACGCATGCTTGCCTGTAACAATGATGGATGTATGCGCGCGTCCATAGATCAAACTAATTAATGAAGCCAAAGATTCGAGATATAATTCAATGTAGATATGTGCTCAGTGCTCACATACGACTTAATTACTTGTCCCTAAAGTCAAAGTCGGGTGTTGTCGGACTCTTTTCAACCGTCGCGCCTCCGCGGACTCGGCTCGAGGCAGCGTGCAGCGCAGGCGCAGTGCCAGGCCTGGCGGGGTCCGGTCTCGCGCAGTCGGGGAAGACGGCACTTCTTCGCTGTCCCTGCAGCCGTGGAAGAGAGTATAAAGCACTCTCACAGGAGGTGGCATGCCGATAATTTCCCACGCACCTGCAGCGTCCCAAGCAAATGAAAAAGCCCGGTTTATCTACACGAAAAAAGCATCGAAACCAACGCGCGATGTTTTGGCATCCCGGGCCCAACCTGCGATGCAAAACCCCACGTAGGTCGAAAAAATTGCCTTAGCCCTAGACAACCACACCGATGTCAGAACCAAACGAGTGTCTTCATGGTGTCTGCGGCCCTATCTGCAGCACCAAGGGGGTCAAACTGTTCAGCGTCCTACCTACAACATATCCCTCGGGACCAAATCTGTCAACGTTCCAAAGTTTAAATCTTGGATCGAGCTCAAACTACGAATGGGGTCAAACCTGTTCAGGGTGCCCAGGCACACGAACCTCTTCAGTGAACTCGTGTAATGTGCTCTATCCTCATCTACCCTCTTGTCGCCCGGCATCAGCCGGCACGATTGCTGAGGTCCCCCGAAGAAAATGCGGTGTTGCTTTCCCTCTCCCGACGAAGCGGACGCAAGCCCAGAGATCGAAACGCTGCGTTGCCAAGCCACACCGAAACGGCGCCGGAGCTGCTCTGGTGGGGTCCAAGGTCCAACTCTGGTGGGGTCGCAAGAACGGGCGCAGAGCAGGCGTCCGAGCAAGGACAAATCCCCAAACAAAGCAGAGTCCAACTTCTCAGCATCCCAAAGTCCCAAATCATCCCAAGTTGACATTTAGGAATCACAGCTTCCTGCACGCCGCACGCCCCCAGCACACGCACAGTCACATCCCACAAAGAGGCCATCTCCATAGAGGTTAGCAAGACCCCTCAGCGCAACCCGGCATCCATCAAACAGGAGATCCGGAACAAGCTCGCTGTAGTGTTTGGCTGGGCGGCTGCCAATTGCGTCAAGCGAACGAGGCGCAGACAGTCGTACCGAGCGCCGTGATTGAGCCAGACGACCAGGGCCGTCATTTCAGACCTTGCTTGTCGACGTCACCGTCTTCGTGTTCTGAGCCCAGTTTGGCTGGATGCTGTCTCCCTCCTCAACCGAACAATCAACACCAAAGCACTGATTTCCCTGCTTTCAGCGTGCCAATGAACGGTTTTACAGGTTTTCGGCTTCTGCTTCGCGAGCTTAGGCATGAAAGTATGGCGGGCAGAAGCGTCACGTCGAAGAGGAGGGGAGCAGGTTCAACTAAAAAGACGAGCCCTTGAGATTCCCCCGCTGCACCTGGCAGTGAGGCGCGCAAGGTCACAGTCCACCACGCCGCCGCCGGAGGGCTCAACGACGTCCCAGCCCAAGTCCTGGGAAGAAAATTATGGACCGTGGCCTCGAAAGCAAAAATCTGCCAATCTGCTCAGATCGCTACGTAACAGGGCCGAGGAGCCGAGGGGATGCTGACGATTCGACGCACCCGCGGTATGATCTTTGAGACGTCCAGGGGGAAGCAGTCTGCGGGAGCATCCTTACGACGAAATGAGATGGAGATCTTCTCCGAAAGACAGACTGGGAGAAAAAGGCACCTCGTCAGGCACTAATTCCTGGAGCTCCGCCTCCATGGCAAGCCTCGCAGAGAGTGAGATCCTGAACCGACTCAAACACGGATGGCAGAGGCCGGTGCCTCTGGCCGCCCTGAAGGAGTGGCTCTCCGGGCCTCAACGAATCGCGCGACTCAACACGACGCCTCAATGTGGGAGCGGTGCCCACACTGACGCACAAGTGTCCTACAGAACCAAATCGTGCAGCAATGGGTAAGCAAGTCGAGAGTGTACGAGGAGGTGGCTTCCACTCGACATGCGACAAAAGGGAACCTCTTGCAAGTGCCCTGAAGCAAAACTCGGCTGCCCGACCTGGGCAGTGGAAGGACGAGGTCGCTCAGCTGCCACTGGCCTCCCAAAAGCCTCTCGTGTTACGTGATAGTAAGCAGTGGCGGCTGCACTACCTCGCGGCAGTCCTCGGTGTAGCACTTGTGGCCGATATAGTAGCCTAGCAGAATAAGCAGCAGTTGCGAGATAGCTCGCCGTCATGACGGCCCTGTCTTTCCTAGGTTCACCGGGAGCTATTCTGCTGTCTCACAGCCCATGTAATTCAACCTTCAAGCTTGGCTAGGCGGTCGGGTAACAATCTCGACAATGCGGTGCACACGCTGCGGTGCCGAGCACGCAGCGCCAGAAATCCTCGCCAAAAACAATCGCTCAGATCCAAGCTTTGGGTCTAACGCCGCGCTATCCATTTCAACGCTGAGTTGCGCAGCTTGAGGCCCCGTCAAATTCAGAAGATGTCCGGCAAGAGCTTGAACATGTGGTGATGTCAGTGATCAGCGCTGCACAAGACCTGGGCTCAGCAGCGATCAGCACCGCGGGGGGTTGGACAGTTCAACTCGCGTGGACAGGGAAGAGCCTCGACGCTCACGCAGCCGCCCACCCATCCCACCGCCCACCTACCCACCAGCCCACTCGCCCCAAAATATTAAGAGCGAGAGAACCGCTACTAACCCCGCAGACTTCCACCCCGTATCCACAACCATCCCGACCACATCAGCATCACGTCTGTAGCCAGCACACGAACGTGTCCAACCGCAAAGCTCCCCTCCGAGTGCAGTCCGAGAAGCTCCAGCGATGCCAGCGCTGCCCTCATTTGCTCCAGCCGCTCATCCAAGGAGGTTTCGTGCCGAAGGTGGCCAATGAACTTGGAGCCAAGCGGGACTCTCCTGAAGTCGGTGGCCATGACAAGCCTTTGGAAGTCACCAACTTGCTTGAAGTATCTCACGGCCCGCCAAGATGGCTACGGAATCGCTATGTGGGTCCAAGTGATCAGCATCCGACGGGAACTTGCACCGCCGCAGGAAGATGTCTCGTGAACCACTGTGCTTTGTTGTGCAAGCGGACACGCGGATCCTGCCCCAAGTTCTTCTGCAGCGTCTGTTGGCCTATAGGAGCCGGCACCTGAGATGCCCTGTTCGAGGTAATGTCTTGTGGCGCCGCTGATGTGGGCGCCGAGATCAAGCAAGTCGTCGGCGCTCTTGGCACTGAAGAGGGCGGCAGCAGCGGCATCGGCTGGGCGACTTTCAAGTCGCGGGCTTGGTCAGGTCTTGTAAGCAGATCGTAAAACTCGGCATCACGGCAGTGCGCCTTCACTTCCTCCATATATCATATCCAATCCTCACCCTCTTCGCGGGAGCCGCAGAAGGCTCCGGCGGCTTCGGTCATTCTTCTGCCACTGTGCAGCTCGCGATCTCCACTCTCTTGTCTAGGCCTTCGAAGCGGACAAGATCGTTTCCAGTGCACAGATCCCTGGTCGCGCTACGGATATAACCCATAGTCCACCGCTGGACTTCACCGGGAAGAGCTGCGGAAGCCTCCACCAGGCTTGGGACGGAGGTCTTGTTTGAACTGTTTCAACACGTCGATGTTTAAACACTAAATGTTTAAACCAAGGCAAGCCTCTGACCAGTCGAGTTGGACCGTTTGAACATGTTTAAACCAAGTGGTGAACAGGTCTGCAAAATGACTGGACCCGTTGTGGCCTTTAGCCTTGCAAGATTATACCGTCATTGACGCAAGGGCTCGGATGTTATAGACATTGCGGGCAGCACCTAGAGCAAACTGGGATCACAGGGTGTGGACAGCGCAGAAATCTGTCACGAAGTGGCATGTTCCACTGGGGTCGCACCCTGCCACCCCTTCCGGCTTTCTGTTGCGAAGCTCAGCTAGCCGCTGTCTGACATGGGCCCTGCTTGGATGCTACAGTATTTGGAAAGGATCCCCGATATCTTTGAGCACTCGCCAAAAGACACAGTGCGCCTTCGACTCGTCAGGGACGACGATCTAGTCACCATCTAAGCTCACTTTGCTTCCACCGCTGCTGCCGCTGTGCAACGCGATCTCATTCTTGGCAAGCTCGACAACTCGGAAGCGTTCCCAAGTCCAGTCCGCAGTCAAGTCGGAGGCTGCCCTGACGGGACTCGCATCCACCGTGGTAGATCGCGTACGTTTTGCTGGGTGTCTTGGGTATAGCGGAGTCCACGCTGCCGGAGTTTACTCGAACTTAGCGGCTGTGGAAGTTGTTCTTCAGGGCGATGCTGAAGCCGATAATTACGGGGCTGAGTTCGTCTGAGATGACAGGAAACTAGACGGCAGGAAAATGCTGAGTCCCCAGCGGCCGCATGGATTGCCTTCGCCGCTGATGAAATAGCAAAGGCGACTGGAAAAACTTAAGGCCCAAAACCTTGAACTCCACAAGCCCTACCCCTGAACGCGAATAGGTGAATCCCGAAGCCCTGACACCCCAAACCTCAGTACCTTAAAACCCGAACTCAAACCGCCAACACCCAAGCCCTAAATCCTAAACCAACACCGGGTGCGTTCTGTGCTTAGTCTCAGTCTGACCCCGGGTTCTCTGAAGCTGCAGCCCATGGAGGGATTCATAAGGGTCTTTCTTTCGGGTTTGGTTTTCATTTTTCGATTTAGCAGCCTCTCTGCTGCCTCACTGCTGCACGGAGGGCTTTCCAAAATCAAAGCCGTTCGATGTAACGGGATCCCGCAGGCCCATGGACATCCTCGTTTGAATAGTAGAGTAGTTTAACATACGACGGTAGACAGTACACTGCACAGTAAAGTGCACGTGTGTGTATAGAATCACATTGGCTCAAGGGATGGCTTGGTGCACACACAAGTGTCTGCGTGACTGCGTGTTGCTGGGGAACGTGATTGATCTAGGTTGCTCTAGACTATTACTGTGATCGTATAGTTGAAATTTTGTGTGCACACACACACTCTCAGATACGTGATGTATGAAAATTGCAACAGTCTGTAATTGCCTGTAACCAAAGCTTATTGTACATAATAGCAACTGGCACATGCTAGTATATTGTCGCCCCACGTCAGCCCCAAAACAAGCACAAGGGGTGGATTCAGGGCGCCAGCCTGGTGCCACCTTCCGCCCAAAGTCACCGTCAAACACGACGGAACGCCATCTTCAAGCTATGTTGCCATTATTCTTGTTAATCATAATACGACTATCACTACAGCCTCAGTCCGTGTTGCACAAGCTTCGTGAGATCATCACCACCCACATATCCCACTGCAGCGCTACGTTGATCAGTTGATCATGGCAGACCACGCGTCACGAGGGCCCTTCAGTGCAGTGAAGGCCACGGTTCCCCGGTCCAACTTAAACAGAACCAGAACGTTGAAGCCCTCCAAGAGGAAGAGCCCAAAATGTGCGAAAGAACTTTCAAGAAGCGCGCAGAGCAGCGTGAAAGCAAGCAAACAAAAGACGCCCGCTCGAAAGATATGGCCTTCGTCGAGACGCTAGCGCACAACTGGCACCCGCCAAATCCCCAAAGTGTGACAGCTTTACACGGAACAGGCAGTGCGGAAAGCAACATGGGGTTCGAGCAACATCCCGCTGAACGTCTCATAAAGCACTTTTTGCACCTCCCCAGATTTCAAAATTGTAGTCTTAACAACATGCTCTGGAAGTGTACCTTATTGCCAAGCCAGTGGCTTCACATTGAAGTCAAGACGAGGTTATGAACGTTGGAGAACTCTCGGAGACAGGGTTGGGGAGTGCTTCTTCTTCTTCATGCCAGCCTCCCATGGAACGATGCCGATGGAGAGTCCCACGACACCAGAGAGCCCAAGCTCTGCTCCGCTCATGCTTCATTTCTGCAGAAAGCGCGTTTATGACCTTCTTGGAAGGTTGCACTGCCCAAATATGCCCAGGCCTCGACCCAAAGACGTGGCTTCTGGCACCACTTGCATTTCTCGGTCATACATGCAGGGGACGTCAGTTTCACGTACTGCTCCGCGCGTGCGATGCTTAGGCCACAACGCATCCCCCAAGATGCACAGTTACCTGGCCAAAGCACTTGCAAAGCTCTTCAAAATGCATGCTCCGGCCCGCTTCGCCTCGGGAGTGCACAGGTCAACGGGCAGCTCCTGGCAAACATCGTGAAGAGCTTGGGTGCTTTGTTGTGACATCAGCGCTGGCAGGGTTTCACGAGAACAACACCATAGCAAATGCCATTGAAAAGGCCCGAAACAGAACAAAGTTGTTCGCGGACACGCTCCACTCGCATCATCTCCATCCCTAACAGCCTAACATCATACCCCCGCATCTACACCACCTTGCGATACCATGTGCAAAGTTACATCTTGTATCGGGTTGCTCTGCGGAGTATCTTGCAATCAGCATCCATACCACTGAAGCAAGGACCCCGCCAGGCAATGGAAACGTGTCGAGGTCGCCACGTTCCATTTCCACCCTTGGCTTCGACTAAGTAGCAAAACGAGAAGCAAACTTGGTAGCATGCACCACAACGAACAAACTGTACGGCAGTCGAGGGACAAGTCTGGGCGGCATCTGATATCCACGAAAGGAACATGGCGTTCACGGGCGCTTTGATGGAACACAACTCGAGTTGTTTGTACGACTCTCGGAGTAGTTGCATCGGAAGGGTGAGATGGAGCCTGCTGACTGACGAACCTGCCGTGCTGTAGACTGCGTGTCTACTGGTAAACGCTGTGGAAGCACTCTGAGAGGTCATGATTGCTCGGCTGTTCGCTGCATACGGGAGCCATCTCCTCGATGACTGCTCCAGGGGGCCGCCCTGAGCAGCACTTGCAGATGTTCGCCCCGCTGCCGGAAGTAGCAGGTCACTCTATTGATTCATCTCGTTGCAATGTCCCCTTTTGTGAGCACATATGTTCAAGACGGGCTGCTACTTATCTTGCTATGCTCGATGTAATGTACCAGTTATCATGACCAGCTTTTTTCCGGAGCCCTGAATACATCTCCAGGAGTGCAGACCATTGTCCGACTGTTTCTTATGCCAACGGTCAACAAGATTCCGAAGCTGTGCATCTGGGTTTCCTATGCCTTGGCGCGGCAGCTTGACCGATTCTGATTTCGGGGGCCTATGGTGCAGTGCGGCTTAGCTTTGGCGCCCACTCTGCACACAACTCAAGACGCCAACAGGTCTGGATCCTGCAGCTCCTCGCCCACGGCCCTACTGCTACAAACTTTTTCGGGCTCGGGGGATGCGGGTTTCTGAAACCTGAAACCCGTCTGCAGAACCGCGACTTTTGAGTCTTTGCAAGATCAACAAGCGCAGGAGCGGGATGATGTCCTCTTGTCAATGTCCTGTTCGACTTGGTGTGCATGGATATGAACTGCACTGTGATCCACGTTTGCATAGGAAAAGCAAACCAGTGCCGCGGCTCCTGCAATATGTGTGTATACATATTCATACTCATTCTGTTGCAGATGTTCGCTCCTGTGTCCGTAATATGCATCAGGCAAGCTGGTGAAATGTGAATGTACATACTATATCGCTGATGTAAGTAGACAACTACGGGCCAATATGAGGACCTAACAAACCACAGGTTTTCCGGAAGCAAGAGCTACTCTTCTAAGTCTGGCGCTTCCAGAAGGTGTCCATCTTCGAGCAAGAACCCCAGATTTCCGAGCCACGTCCTCCACAAGGCGGGGATCTTCACTCCAGCCTGAGGCGATGAAGTACGAAGCGAGCGGCCACCCAGACGCCGGGATGTGGAATGCAAGGAATGAGCTGCGCTTTTTTTTGCAAGACTTCGACTAAAAAAAAGCCCTCGCAGCACAGACAGACACCTCTCCAAGGCGACTCGGTTCTTGTGGACACAACTTCACAGCCCCAATCCCCTGGTGAGTCTCTCAGGTGCTTTATAAAGCTATAAGGCTCCCACGAAAGCCAAGGATCCACGCATTTCCCAAAAACTCCAAAACCTCTTAGTCAAGGACTCTACCGGCTACTCCCGCTTTAACTCAGAACTCTGCATAGCTCACCCACCAACCAAACCCCAACCGCTAAACCCCAAACCCCAAAGCCGACACCGAGCCGGCCACCCACAAACCCAGCCCAAAAGAACTCGAAGCAGATCCTGTCGTCTGAGCCCCTGGCGTCTCGCACTGCACCGACAGGCCCAGGAGATCGAAGCTGAAGTCCTCTTGGAAACGAGAGGTCGACCAATGGCCCTAAACCCTTTTACACCTGGCCCTAAACCCTAAACCCCAAACCCTCCTCCTCCGTTTATGGTCGTTCGAAATCAGAGGGTGTATCACACCACGGAGGAGAGCCTTCTCCCCCAAAACATTAGCATTGCGCTCTCTGTAACACACACGCACACACAACACGTGCGAGTTTCAGAAGTAAGGAAGCCCTCTATAACACCGACACCAAATACTAGCATCCTTTTTCTGATCCCCGGAGCACTACACAAAACATGCTTACATAAAGGCTGATTGAAACAGAACCTATTTCAACCTTGCCAAAAATCCCGTGAAAAGCCGATCAACAACCCGATGAGTTGAAACATCACCAGAACCCCTTGACAGCCCCTCAAGTAAGAATTCTAGCAACGCTGAAAACGGTTTCGTCTTCAAAATCCGGGCGTTAGGCTTCAAAACGAAACAATGAAGATCAATATAAGGGCCTACGTCATTACCAATACTATCCTAGAGAAACCTCCCTAAATCCTCGACCCTACTAAAGTTTACTACAGCTTTACTAATCCCAGTAAACCCTGAGCCCAAACCTCGGAGTCCCAAAGAGTCCTTGGAGCCTAAACCCCAAGTAAGCCCGTGGCTCGTGTGCCTGGGATTCCCTCCAAAGCTGGCGACATCGGGAGGAAGGGCACCTCAGCGTGCGAGAAATCCCTCTAACCCCTTCGGGACGAGGGTTTAGGAGGATTTAGGGTTTAGGGCTACTGCTCTGTATTTCTCAAATCCACTTATGGAATGTATTCGTCCAGCACTCTGGGGTTTCACAGTGGTTTCCCCAAAGTAAACGCAAGCGGGAGCGATTTTTACTTCATCTTCCCCTCCCAGCCCACAAGGTGTGCGTGCAAGGGCGCGTGGCGTTCCTTAGCTGCTCAAGTACATGCTTCGGAGCCATCATCGTGGCGGCGCACGGCGTGCCCGCTTTCTAGCTCGAAGGCCCGGGCTCAGGGACCGCAATAAAAACCTTCAGTTTGAGGTAGCTTAGGGGTTCTAGGCGCTCAGAAGTGATGCAATTGACCCTTCAATTGCTGGAGGCTTGCCAGCAGATGCGGAATGCGATGGTCTATGCCTACGCAGGGAAGAAGCAGATTCAGCAAAAAAAGAGAAACACACACGACGGGGGTTGGGCCAGTCTGGCCTTCTGGAACTCCGGGATGTGGGGTGTCTCGATGAAATTGGGCGCGGGCTTGGAACGATTGAAAGGTCCAAGCGAGGCCTGGAGCGAGCCGGGCAAGCCCAAGAGCCTGAGCCCCTCTACATCATGATACAAGATGCATCTGCATAATGCTACGGCATTACCACCCGCATCCCCAAATATCCCAAACAGCCCGCACAATGCTCAGATCTGCACTGGTCCTCATCGTGCCGGCCGACGTGCATAAACGTCCTCTGGAACAACGACGTGTGGGAGCCATGCTAAGCTCAATGGCGCTCAAAGGCTGCCACCGTCTCTTCGTACTTTTGGACTTTGAAGCGGAGGTACGCCTTGCATTCCAAAAGGAAGGCACTTCATCTACGCTTTCCGCCTGGAGAGTTCTGAGAGTTCACGCGCCTTCCATGAAGGAAACCCTTCTGGCGGCCTCAGGGATGGTGCGAACGCAGCATGCAGACGTCTCCTTTCACCGGCGTAAGCTTGCCGCGGCCGATTGACCCACTCCTCCAGGCTTCGCTCCTCGACGAAAGCACAGTGTAAGAAACGATGCCTGGAAAGGACTATTCTACGCCATGCTAGCACTCGACCGTATTTGCGTAGCTCATGTTCAGGGGAGCCTTTAGCTGGCAGGCGACGCCGTTGTCGAGAGTCACCTTTTGGCGAGGATGGTGTGCAATTCCTATACGTATATCTTCGAGACCGCATTAGCTCTACATGCAGGTCGCGGTCTCGTGGATGCACTCAAAGACCCGCGCAACACGTCAGGAGCATACCGCAGGCCCTATAGGGCAAAGCAACTGAGACTGAGGCCACGGCAGACTCATCCCAGGCCTTCATTTGGAGCAGGAGATCTTGCCATGCGCCATCTGGCCCCCTCAAGCCACGGTGCAGATGTGACATCGCGACAATGCGGCTTCCCAATTTGTGCAACGAGGGCGTGGCAGGCGACTGGAGTAGTCCCCCTGAGTGCAATCCTGGCACACATTGGCACACTCAACATCCTGAGTGATCAAGAGATCACCGCTGAGGCCCTTGCGACTTCCTTGCGCGACTCCCTTGGCTCCGCATCCTCCAGCTTGGCTGCCTTCTGGCCAACACAACCAAACACCACTGCTCATGAACTTCGACAGCTCGCAACAGTTGACAAAGCGTGTGCTGAGTCAGAGGCATCAGGTGTCTTATTCCCCGAGGTATTGGATTCCCTGGGCGGGCGACCAATGGTAGGACTCTCCACAACGCTGTTCGAAAAAGCCCGCGCAATCGCAGTCCGGGAGCGTCTGCACTAAGCTCCAGGCTTATAGGACCAGCTTGAACTGGCATGGGTATAGCAAACATGAAGCAACCCTACTCTGAAGGTTGCAATACGCTAGTCCGCAGAGACAGCTCAAGTCCACCTACACACACACCATGGCCTCCGCACAACCGATGTGATATCGTGGAAGTTCGCCCGCATGTCCTCGCGCTAAGGAAACCGGCGTGAGAAGTACGGAAGTAAACCGGGTCTATCTTCGCGAGTGTAGTCATGCTTCATTTAGCATCTCGCTCGCTAGCACGCAAACCCTATACACCCATTAGGGGTTCAGGATTCTTCTCGGGCAGTCTCCGAAGGGCGCAGAAAATCGTCCAAGACAGAGATGTCAAAACCCCTTAAGGATTTACCTCAAATTCGGGGCCGGCCCTCATTCTCATTTAAGACATGCTCCTTGATCGTTGGCGGTTGCACACAGCTGACTCATGCCGGCGGGCATAGAGGACTTAATACACAGGAAGCCTTAGCTAGAGTCGAGAGAGTACTGTGACATACACACCCCTCCGTTACGCCGCCTTACGGGCATGTTCAGCGCCCCGCCGGGTCGTAATTTCAACATCCCGAGACCAACTCCAGCATGTCTAAACCTAGTATTTCATCCTGAAGAGCCCTCTCCAGCTCGTAAGAATCAGTTTGAGCCCTGGCCTTCGCGATAGGTTTTCTGGGCACCAGAAGCGGCTGCATGCAGTCCTCTTCGGGTCTTCCGGGCGTGAGGCTTTTGGAATTGTTGAGAGGATGCCAAGACCACTTAGGGAGAAAAAAACGCCTGAAACTACAATAACTACACGACCCTTCTCCCGAATGATGACTTGCTCCGCATAATTACAAGGGTCGGTGACAGGTGCAATGCCTCTATACTATACTTCTTGGACTTGCGGTTTATTGCAGTTGTTGTCCTTCAGATCACGAAAAAATGGGAGAAGGCCCCCCCCTCAACTCTGAGGGCCCGTCATTGCTCAGTGCGGGCTTTGCGCCCGATCCCGGAGCTGCAGTTGGGCCGAAGCGGAAGATCGGCTTGTCCTGGACCTGGGGGGTTTCGCTGCAGGGTTCTGTGTTCCCTGTGTGGCTCAACCCAGAGAACCCGAGATCCCTGGATCTGGAATGTGAAAAAGATCTTGAATCTTCATTTTAAAAGGAGGAAGGCCGAAAGGCGTCTAGAACAAGCAAACCAAGATTAGGTCTCCTTCCCCCCTAACCCAACCCTTCCACACACACACACAAATTTTTGTGACGCGCCCCCCATCCCCCCCCCCCCCCCTCCCCACCCTTCCTTGGGGAGACCCCCCCCCCGGAGGAGCTGCAAACCGACGCCCCCATGGAAAGCCCCGCCGGAGCGGGCGTTTCCTTAATACCCTCCCCTACCTGAACAATACCTCGTATGTCCAGACCTATCAAGCATTTTGGGACCCCATTGAAGTTTTTGGGGATTTGGTTGGGACCTGCTCTACAAGGCGTTTACTATTATGGAGACTTCCTTGAAACTGAGTGGTGCTACCCTGGGAACTCTTACCGTGATCTCTCACGTTCTCTCCTCCAAGGCGCATGTTCTGACCGGATGCGATGCAGTCCTGCAAGGCTTCAGGGGGCTTCCTGTCTCGTTTCGCACTATTTACCCTAAGGGCCGGTTACTGCCGTATGGAGTCCCCTTTGTGTCGAAGCATCTGAGGACGATAACCCTACAATTTCGGATTTCTTCTGGCCTGTAGGGCTGCTGGTCGGGCCTTATGGTGGGGCCCGGAAAAACTGTGTCACAGCAGTCCTTCGCCCGAAACCGCGCTGCCGTGCATTCGCTCCTGAGGACAGCAGCGTGGAGGGGGCCGAAGGGGTTCGAGGCGTCTACCAGCTGCAAACCATCAGACATCAACCGCGATTTCAAGCAAGGTTGCAACCAAGATTTTAGGGATGTATATAAGGCTACGGGGCCTAAAAAACCCTGCAACCCTAAACCCTCCCAGGTCTGGATGTTTCCCTACAGCGACAATCGATTGCACTTCACCCCCTAGAACCCTAAACTCGAAACCACGAACTGAAGCCTTAATTGACACATATTGACACAAGCTGTGCATCAAGAGGGCCGGCGCTGGGCTGCGAGGCAACATCACTTCTTTCTCCGGCTGCCTTTGGGATTCGAGTTCATTGATGTTCTAGAGGGTTGATAGGGCAAAGTGCTTTGCAGGTGAGCCCATGCACCCATGTTGACACCGGACAGCCCTAAACACTCGTCCGCCAATGAAGCCCTCCACCACATGATATCACATGACATGATTCCGTTGATGCTTCGCTACTTCGCTGGGGCTCTCGCGCTGCTTCTCGCAGACTTCCCTATGTGCCCAGTTGAGTCAGCTGCGGGCTTTGAAGTAAAGTGCAACATGGCGCGAGCCCAGCTCAAACCCCGCCCTTTTGAACCTCAAACCGAAGTCCCAAAGCCCAAAGCCATCAACGGCCAAGCTGCGTGGACCCCAAATGGCGACCGAAGCCTTCGAAGTCCTGCGGGCATAAAGTTGCGTAGGGCTTTTGGGACTGCAGATGATGCCCACCGATTCTAGGGTTCTATGGCAGGCCACAGACTATAGACTCTATAGCGAATAGACTCGGTACACGAGGAGGGGTGAGAGGTTGCAAAATCCGCCCTGAACCCTCCCGCAGCTCCTCTGACCCGACCTCTGTGGATTCATCCGAGGAGTCTGAGAACTGGCAGGGCCAGTTAAACGCCGATGGATGTCGGAAGAAATGCAAAGGTTGCAAAAACATCACGTCGCATGCCTCAGCACGACAAAAAAGACTCCAAAGGTGTCTTCAGAATGCAGATGCTGCAATTTAAGTTTAAATCGAAGGTCGCAAAAAGACATCTTGCTTACACCTCAAGAATCAGTAGTGTGCTGAGCGCTAGATAGCTAGATGGGGCTAGCTGCTAGCCCTGGCCTCGTCTGTCCATTCGCTCGTATCCTCAGAGGCTCAGGTGGAGGTGCGAAAAGTTCAGCCCGGCCAGAAAGCAGTTCTTCCCCTCTCCCTCGCTTGCTTCACCCCACTGCTGCAGCAAGAAAAAACCGGAGCACAAAGCGTACATCCTTAAGTGTGGCAACCTGAGCCCTGCACGAACTGGCAGCTTTCGCAGCAGCCCATGGCTCTAGAGAGCGAGCGAGAGAGATGTAAAGTGGTAGGGATCGGATGCTATGACTGCAGCTTATATGGGTTACTACCAAGGCAGAATGCCAAATCTACAAGCTAAACCCTTAACCCGAAATCCTTAACCCTAAACCCCGGAATGCTCAAGTAAATCAGCGCGCTTGTACGTTTGAACATTTCACCGGCCTCCGATCCTTCACAAGACATGCCAAAGGGAATCACAGAACAAGCATTAACCCTCCCGTAAAAGCAGATCAAATTCAAAATCTCCCTGTTTTGCTCATCAACGTCACTCGGAAGGTATCTGTGTATGAAAACTGGCCTGTCCTGTAATCGGCGTCTCTGGCCTTATGGAAGCCCCCTCCCCCTCCTCTTGAGAGACCACTTCAGAATGCGAACATGCACCGTCAAGCCATTCCCACACCCTTCGTAGCTCACGTACACATGCTCTTTGAATGTATGGGCCCCGCTGTGGGATCCAAACCATAGTGAAACTTGAAGCGAAACCAACGAGAAGTACCTTCAAAGAGGCTTCCTGATTCGAAGAATCGCTTATTCAGCTTGCCAACGCCCACGCAGTCATGAAGTCACGGAAGACCAACGGCCCAAGAAGCCGACAAGCCAACTCAACCAGATAGATAACGAGGCGCAGAAGTTAAGAAGCCACCTTAAGGCTCCAAGCTATCTCTGGAGATAGCTTGACCTTCCGTTGACTCTGAGAACATTAACCTTGCCTAGATGGTGACCTTGGAACCGGTCCGCTTGGAAAAGGGTTGCGCCTCATGCAAACTACACTCAACTCGACACCGAAGTACTCAGAGCGGCATAGCACTACCCGTTGCACCAGCAACACACGGCAAGCCAAGAGCGGAGTACCGGACGGAACGCAAACAAAACACTTTAGCAAAGATCAGGCACAGCTACAACAAAATAGACCAGCCGCACGCCACTTCCATGAAACTTGTAATGCCCGCTGCCTCGGTACACGCGGCCTTCCCAACACCGGCTGCCCCTCGAGAACTCGGCACATGGCATCAGGCACCTGTGGAACCAATAAACCAATAAACTTAGATACGACGGCGTCGCGAAAGGCTAGAAACACCAGTCCTCGGTTGATGGAATGATTCAACTCATCGAAGACTTTCTTGTGCAGATCACCCCCCCCGGGCCAGATCCACAACGAGCCAACATCTGTCTTCCTTGCGGTGTGCAGCAACACGATCTGGAGTCTGTGTCATCTGCACAGCAACACAGCGTCTGCACAGACATGATGAAAGAAATCTGCATGTCTACCACCTCGAACAAGTACGTCAGCAAGTTGACGATCCGCGGATGGAAGAGCTCCTGAAGGAAAACGGCAACGTAACAGGAGCATTCTTCACATGGCCATCAAGGATTGTGGCGAAGCTCCACCTGACTTTCTGCAGCGGCGTCTCTGCCTGTAGCTGGCACTTCTTACCTCACCTGCTTTGAAGCAGTGAATAGGTCTAATATTGAACCGGCGATGCATACAACTGAGAGTAAAGGTGGATGTCTCAGCTGAGCCAGTCGAGCAAGCAAGACGAAGCTTCCCGCATCTTTGCATCTTTGGCCAGAACTACACGCGAGGAAACCTCTTTGAATATGCTAACCCCAGACTCTAAACTCTGATACTCTCAGCCCAAAGAATCCACAAGTCTAGTCTGCTTCGGGCTTTTCAAGTCAACCATACATATTTATTTATCCCTCCGGCCATCAGTTTTAGATCCCGGAAGCTAAACCTAAACCCAAAGTATGAAAAGAAAGAACCCTAAGCCGTGGGTTCACCCCTAAACCTACCTCTACATCTAAAAACCGCCACCCCTAAACCCTAAGCCCATGTTGGATGCGAGGAAGCCTCGTGGGCTAAGCAAAGACGAACCTTCCCCCTTCGTGCCTTTGCGGCCCTTGCAAGTCTTGGGGGCGATGTCGTAGAGAGGTTTTGAGTGGGGCTTCAAAGGGTTGTAGGGCTCATGACTGCGATTTAAGCTGGGTGTAATACAGGCGAAGCTACGGGTGTGCAGGCCGTTAACTCTAGACTCTAAACCCGAAACTTGTCTGAACCCCAAACCCAAAACTCCGGGCGTTCAACCTAAGCCTCAAAGAGACATCGGATTTTGGAGCTTTGCGCCCGGGGAATGTTGAGGCCTCTGGGCTCGGGATTCAATTACAATTTCAGGTGCACCGAGCTGAAACAGATTAGGGAGTTTGCGTTTTTGGTGTTGGGGATAGTGTTCTGGGTATCGTGCTTAGGGTTTCGGATTGTGGGTTCGGGGTTTAAGGTCTCGGATTGTGGGCTTCGGCTTTACAGCTTCAGGGTTTAAGATTCTGGGCTTTGTTGTTTTGCATCTTGGGATTTGGAGTTGCGGAGTGTTTGAAGACATTAAGGATGTCTCCATCACCGCCAAGACAAGAATTATAAACACTTCAAACAGCCCTCCACCCGCTGCGACGCATGCCGCTCTTGGCCTTACATAAGTAGCCTCAGCACCTGAACGACCAACCTTTTACTAAGCCCAGACCCTTTCCCCAAACCCTAAAATTACAGAATAGTGCTTCGTGTTTAGAGTTTGGTGTCAGCCCTGACTGCTAGCTTCCCCCTGCCTTTATTAGCACAAAGGCCTCAAAATATCGTGGACTTGAATGGAAACCCGAATCCTACACTGCACCTTTAAAACCGAAACCCTAAAACCCTAAACTTACTGCATCCTTTAATCGCAAGCTCTGAAATTCCGAAACCCTACAAGAACCCGATACTACATCCATAAACACTACAGCTAGAAACCCTAAACCCTAAACCCTTAAATCCCTAAAACCCAAAACTTAAAACATAAGATCTCCTACTTCCTAGCAGAGCTGTAGACTTCAGGGTCATGGAGTATGTGGAATGATAGCCTTGTTGAAAGTGTTGGGCCACTGTGTTACCTACTCTGGTGGGTTTGGGTATTGGTTTAGGGTCTATGGCTTCAGGGGTTTCAGGGGTCGAGGGTGTTGGGTGTGGGTTTACAAGCCCTGTATGTGTAAAGATTCTTTAGGCTTGACCGCTTTGAAGCTGAACGAAATCCCGACGCCCCAAACCGGAAGCTGCAAAAAATCGCTCAAACACCAGCTTGGAACCCTGACCTGACGCTCCATCTACCTGCTCGCACTTGCCGCAGGGGGCTTGAAAAGACTGTAATAGCCTCAGAATTGCATAAAGAGGGATTCCTGCGCTGCATCTTATCCAGATGAGCTTCGGGGCGGATTCCACCTGCAGATTCTCATGCGCACAGGGATCGATTAATTGCAGGGTTGAGTTTCCCGATCATTCCTCAAAGAGGCGTTGCTGTCCCGTTTGGATGTTTTGTTGGAGAGCAACAGGCCTCGCCGGGTTTGTGAGCTCTGTTTTGGCATACGATGTGCTGCTGCTGTTCTTGCTTTTGTCGAGCTTGTTGACCTACAGTCCCCAAACCCTATGGCCCCCGCTGTGAGTCTGGGGGGGGCGGGTAAGCCGAAACCCTCAACCCTTATACACCCTAAACCTTTCAACCCTACACTCTCTCTCTCCAGGATTGTACCAGCACGGCCTCAACGACTGCTCAATCGCGTCGAGGCGGTCGTCGAGGCGGTGCAGAAGTGTCATGAGTCTGTCGCGGGCCTCCCATCCAAGCATGCTCGCCCGACCAAGGGAGACTCGCGAAGCCGCAGCACCACTCCACCACCAACAAAAACAATAATCAATAGCAACAGCAACAGAAACATCGATAGCAACAGTTTAGTATACTAGATTGGAAGCATATGGATCAGCACAATAGAACTGTGATACTAGCACCGGTAGCAGAGGCAATCTTCATAGATTCACTGTCATAGCACGAATCGCAGATGTAGCAGAAGTCAAGCCCAAGAAGGAATGCATCAAGCGGTGTGCAGGATGCTCTGCATGTGCCTCATTTTAAGTTGAAGCGCTTACACAGTCTGCGTCATGCTGCTGACATGGCAGCCAAATCCTGAGATGTTCCAGTCCAACACATCATGCTGGACAACAAACATATACATATACATATACATATACATATATATACATATACATATACATATATATATATATATATATATATATTATACACCATATTTACCACACCTGCAAACGACTCATCCATGCCGAAACCGTGACATCCCGCTCCGCGGCCCTAAACGAAGTTCATAAAGTGGGATTATATCTAATCTAGCTGGTGGTAGACATGCCTGCGGCGTCATTGTAGGTTGGGCCTTTTATGCACTGCGACTACGGATGCGTGTGGAGCGGACGTCATTAGCGGTTGGGGATCAGCGCGCTGCGACTGCAGATTTGTGGGGAGCATGCAGGTCTTGCAGCCTGCATGGAACTGGTGACACGCATCGAAAGGCCTGGCAGGCGTGCTGCAAACGGATTGCGGCTAGGACGGGGTAGGAAGGGGGGAGAAGGAGACTCCCCTGGACAGCCCCCAAACAAGTGGCTCCCCGCGACCTTCACCCATTATGTAGAATGTAGAATGCTTTAGAACGAACAGCGTCGCGATGCGTCGCGCACGGCTGTTTAGCCACGGTGCGTCAGAAGGACACGGGTCAGGAAGTAGGTAATGAAGGCCCCAAGCACTCTAGCTTCATGAAATTTCGCGAACCCGCGCGCCCGTCCCCTGAAGGATGAGCAAAGTCTCCAAAAGAAATGTGCCTCTACAGGGCAGCCCAGGACACTTTAGGGGATGCTCGACAAGTCAATCCACATTAAGGCTGATTCTTTGAAGCACAGTCTCAGCTAAACCCATCTTCGACATCGTTGGATCCTTGCCCCACCTGTGATCAAACACCCAGAGCCAAGAATAATACTTTAAAGCATCCTAGCTCAACACGTTGGTTTTGACAAACTCCTGGAAGAGGTCATTAGCTTCTCCGCATCCTGGCACAACTTGCTCAGGGTCCCCTCATCCCCCGTGCGCTTAGGAGGGGGAGGGGGAGAAAATGTAAGTTGCAATTTTCACTTCCCCCCCGATACGAACGTGTCAATTGTAGGCTCCCACGAGAGACAACCCAGGTATTGCCTGAACCAGGGTAGTCCCTAGCAAAGGCCAAAGGCCGCAATGCCGCAATCAACAATGCTAGGTAGTCTGGGTCCACGTTTTGCAACTTCCTCGTGCAGGGCAAGCCACGCACACCACTGCTTGTTTCCGCTGGGCACGGACACTGGCAATTGTAGGAAAACATGTCCTACAGTTATGTACCCCCCCCCCCGCCATTCCTATATTTTTTAAGCGCGGGGGTATCCCTCATCCTGTACCAAGACAGCGCAGTCACCTGGTGCAGGGCTACCCTTCATGTGTGTTATCTGATACCAAAGATTGGACATACGCATCACACCTGGGACTCCAGATTATGACCCAAAATCGGAACGTTCTAAAGCAGCAGCGCTGTACAGCACATCAGCACGACCTACAACAACATGCAAAATACCTGAACCCGGGTCCCCGTGTTTGAAGACACGTTTTCCTCACCAAAAAATCACGCACAAACGCGGCAATTCCGGGCCTGGCTGTTCTCTATCATGGTGTTGTCCAGCCTGTTTTCCAAGGCCTCCTCACCAAGTGGGCACCCAGCTCCCAATCACTGCAATAAGCACACGCAGTACTGCCGGTGTAATACCCAGCCTGTCTTCGCCACAGGACATCTAGCATCTGGAAGACGTACCCTTGCGGGAAGGTCGGCTTCAGCGTTCAGGGGTTGGTGGGGTTAGGATTCGGGGCTGCAGGCAGGTGTGTGTGTGTGTGTGTGGTTGTGTGTGTGTGGCTGTGTGTGTGTGGTTGTGTGTGTGTGTGGTTGTGTGTGTGTGGTTGTGTGTGTGTGTGGTTGTGTGTGTGTGTGTGTGGTTGTGTGTGTGTGTGTGTGTTTGTTCTCTGCGATAGTGGTAATAACAACATGTACTAGCATGTATAAGGATGATGGCAGAGTCATGACAGCCATAACGATGTTGATGATGAAGATGACGACGATGCTGATGACGGTGATGGCTCGAAAAAGAAACGTGGGCGCTCGCCATGCAACAGGCTGTTCATTCTTGCACTTATATCCGCGAGTGCCAAAGTACCACGACCAAGACGGCTTGTAGGCACGACTTTCAAGTACAAAAATTTCAAAGAGCGGAAAGTGGAAGCTGAGCTCCTTCTTCAAAGGCACTTGTTCACATCACAGAAGAATCTGGACGCTGCCCTCCAGTGGCAACCTCTTGGAAATTGATGCCTGATCTTGCGGAGATGTTCGATTCCAAGATTGCGCGCCTAGTTTGCCGAAGTATGCATCATAATACGGAGCATCTTTGTGCACTCTTGCGCGGGTCCAATTGCAGGCCCATGATCTGGATGCGTTTCTGGAGGCTTTGCAATGCATGTCGAGCGAAAGCTTTGCAGCCATAGCCGATCCCCCAGACCTGGCGCTACCTTGATGCTATCTGCTTGCCTACCAGGCTCAAGTCCCACGCATGGGCTGAAGAACAGCCACTGACAGTCTGGATCAGGAATTGCATAATTGAGGGTACCAGTCTCAGACTTGTCAAAAACCCGCGGCGGGCAGTGTCGGAAAGTGGTACCCTCAGTTCGATGGTTTGCACTTGCCAGCAACAGCACAAGAGAACAGTTGCAGACATGAGGAAGCTGTCTTGGGAAGACATGCGCGAGGAGTTCTCAGTGCAAAGCGGCAGCAACGCCGAGCGAGATTACTGAGAGAGGGGTAGCTAGAAACTGAAGGGCAAGGTACAGCAGTTTTGGCTCCATTCCGGCAATGCCCAGTGAAATTCCGGAACCTCCCGACGTTCAGACCATGCCGTCGCAAACAAATCTTTAAGATCTTTCCAGTGCTGCACGTGTCGGTGCACAGTAGGCTGAAAACTTTGGTGGCGCATTGCGTTGAACTGAAACTTCTCTGGCCTTTGAGTCGGTGCAACTTTGCTGTAACATCTGCTTGGAGCTTGTCGAGATTCCGTCACACACGTGGCATGCATGTGGGCTAATTGTGAGAGAAAGCTTTGGGCTGTGAGGTACCAGTAAGGGTGCGATTTCCTGACCTTGGAACATTGACAACAACGGGCGTAATCTCCGCAGTAGTAGTAGCCATGCGCGCAACGATAAGAACATCAGTACAAGGAACGGTAGCTTACTAGTAGCAACGACAACAATGGTCCTCCGGGGTCCTCATGATGCTACTCACACTTAATGAAAATTACGAGAAAGAAAACCAAAACATATCCCCCCTGCTACTCACGCAAACCATACTAATCATGATTGAAAAAACACCCTGCGATGCCACCCGTGGAAGCGGAAGAAGGCCTTCGCTTTGCCGGCGTTGGCCTGTTGCGTCGCCTCAAGCAAGTTCCGGGAAGTCTTCACCGAGAAGTCACGACCAAAACCCCTCAACCGCACAACCCTAAACCCTGAACTCCACACCCTTGATCCATCGTTTGCATACCAACCGGCCCCATGTAGTTGAATTGTTGCATCTGGTGTCCCTGGTTCGTGTTGGACCCAGCCGCGGGCTGGGCCCGCACATAGTAGTACCTTGATGCAGTGAAATCACGCCAAACATGCTAAACAGGTTCTGCTCAACTGCCTTTAGGTGTGAAGTACAGCTTCTGACTGCAGATAGCCAAGGAACACCGGCATGGCGTTTGAAGCAAAATTGGATTTATCGGCCCGCTTGAGGCTTAAGGCGAAGGGCTATACATACACAAGTTGTAGGTCATGCTATGGGGCGATCAACTTGCAAGCTGACAGAATGCAGACACACAACCACTTCAATTCAACCATCTCCTCTGGCCAGGCCAAGCCGATCCGACCTTCACAGAGGCTGGTCCGCGCGAGGGTAATTACTCCCCCTACAACTACCTATACATCCGTTTCTTGGGTCCGTGCCCTATTGCTTTTGTACAAAATTGGTGGGCCGGGGGGGGAGGGGAGACAGACGTCGTATTTTCTTTTCTACTAGAGTGACTGATAACTGCACTTCGTATGTTACAAAACAATCGAAAATGCTGTGATGCCCGGGCCTGTCAATGAAAGGATGGCCAGCCTAAATCTATGCATATCCAAGCAACTATCGAACATGTGAGATGTAGAAGCACTGAGGAGGCCACATAGGCGCAATGAAGGCGACCATGATGGCTGGGCCACCGTAGGTGTTGCCTTGCAACTGGCGGATGCATGATCATTGACTCTCTAGAGTCTCGGCACCTTCTCCCGTATGGATTTCACTGAGAGCGCATCTGACCTCAGACCAAAACGGACTTTCGTCTGGGCCGAGACATCTCGAGATCAGTCCGCCGAGTGCACCGAGGATCCGTCCCATCCTTCGAGCCTTTTCCGCTGTTTTGGACCTGCGGCGATGTGACAACGAAGCCCTCCCAAGCCGTCAGCCGCACAGACGCCAGCCATTCTTCTTGCGATCAGACTCCATGGAGCTGCCCTATGCGGACTCTCCTGATTTGGGCACAGTGCTAAGACCGCTCACGGTGCCCTCGGGCACACCACTCCTTCAGCAAAGCCCACGAGGATAAGTCGAAGGAACGGCTCCACCTTACACGTTGAGCGGCTTACGTGCTTGGAGTTATGCTCTTCTGGTGTTGTGGTTGGTTTCGCATATGGCTTGCTCACGGTCTTAGGCTTCTGACGTACAGCAGAAATAAAACTAGTTAAGCTTCGAGGTTTGCCACGGCTTTTCGGCCTGTTCACAAGCCCAGTGCTGTCCCGAAACCGGCTGCACGTAGGGCAACCAAACCAGCCAAAGCCTATTGTTCAACACAAGCGTAGAGAGTCGCGAGCATCGAGGCCCTAGTCTCGTGCTGGAAGTGGGATGTTTTACAGTTCCTAGCCTTTCGCTGCAACTCGGATGAAGTCAGAGCTGATGCAGCATGCCTTCAGGTAGGATTGACTGAGGGCCGGGCTACTCTTTGCCTAGCCTCGCGCTGCCTGTAACGATGCAAATTGTAAGGAGCTGTTCCAGCTAGAGCCCGAGGTTGACATGCCTACTGCAAGAAGTGTAGCGACTGTTCTGCGAACTCCACACACAAACGTGTGGCAACTTGGCAAACGCCCCGCTCAGCCCCGCAGCCGGACAGGCGGCCCATCCGGCAGGCTGAAAATCACTGAAACTTTCATTGGACAAGCACTCGAAACAGCGTTGAAGATGCATTGAAAACCACCGAAATGCTCCGGCCCGGGCAGGCCGGCGCGGGCCGCAGTAGCCATCAGACTTGTCATCGATTTCAAAAATGCATTCAATACTGGAGCTAGTGAACCCAACTGGGCAACAACGGGACCGCTATATCCGTTGCCAGAGTCCAGTCACCAAGGAACAACTCCTTGTGAAGACCTTCGTTCTGCAACAGTCTCTCAGCATCCTACTCCAAGCACTTTCAGTAGTGTCCATGCAGCTTGAACACGAAGCTGCCTACTCTAGTGCTTCAGCTTTGGCTGAACATGCCAAGCCTGTCAAGCTCCATCTGCGCAAAAGCATCCATCTGCTTCGCCTCGTTTACATCAACTTGCTTGTCTGCTAAAGCACATCGCAACTTGGATTCCTAAGAAATTGCAAGGAAACAACTCTCCCCGAGGACGAAGGGACAAGACTCTTGTTGCATGTGAAGCACAGCAAACACGTGCAAAACAGGACATGTTTACGGTATACACATACAGATACATATCTATATATATATATATATATATATACACACGCACCCACCCAAAAACCTCAGCTCCGCGTTCGGTGTGTTTCCTGCGGCCCTGCTTCAAACAACCCTTTCATATCCATATGATTCAGGCTTGCCGTTTCTCGACAAGCTGCCCGGGACAGCAGGGAGGTTAAAGAAACGAAGTCAAGTGACTGCGACTGAAGGGCTTATGTTGAGAGTTTGCAGTCGTAGCGTCGGGCCTGCAGGTTCTGGTTGTGCCTGGGATTCCGACATGTGAGTTTTGAGTCACACTGACGCACATCCCAAGAACCTACTGGCTCGGTCTGGCAGCTTCGGGTGTTTGAGGTTCCGCTGTTTCTGCGGGAGTGAGTTCTCGGATCTGGATTCAAAACTAGGATCCAACGAATGCCGTATCATGACCAATGTCTTGCGATCTTTGTGATGATGGCCCTGTGAAAACAAAGAGGGCCACGTTGCCAGCCTCCGCATCCGAGTCCTGGCTGCAAAACCTGCGTCGCAAACGTCGCCGCTGCCGCTGCATGCGCCCACGGCGGCACGGCACAAAGACTTACTGTGCGATTGACATTGACTCCTCGATGCCTAAAGCGCCTTCGCCATGCCCAACAATTCAATTTGGTCGTCTAGCTGACGCTGTGTGAAGAAGGCTGCATAAGACAAGACCGAACCCTGAGCCCTCGATCGAAATTTCGTCACGGTCCAACCGCCTCTGCCATCTCAAAATGCCGCGTTCACTGCGTTCCAGCGATAGCTTCCCCCAAGTCGCACGTACCGTCTCTCCCCTAGACTCAGGCACAGGTGATGATGATCTTGCCTGGTATGCCGAATGCATCGTGTTTGCTCACAGCTTCCCCTTTTGCATCCAATCCCGGGGGTTCTCCTTTTTGAAATCAGTCTCTGGATATAGGTCCTAGGTGCTTCAGGATTCACCGGCGAGTGCCAGTGAACCTCTAAGCCGGTTGATGCTAAACGGAGCAGGAAGCATCACAGTGTGTCTTAGTTCATGAGAACACCAGCACACAGCCGGTACATGCCAATCCCCAACTCCGCTCTGTTAAAAAAGCCTTCCGAAAACAATTCGCTGTATTCCGCAGCCCTCCGTCGTGAAACTCGTGGTTGGGAGGGCAACCTGTTGAGGGCTCTTGGAGGGCGCAGCGGTTCCCATCAAAGCTGAAGCGTCGCAAACACGGATTGCAGCATCTCTGGATTTGGTGCTTAGGACTCACACGATTATGCTACTGTCTGCAACCTTGGTCCCGCTGCAAGAATCAGACTTACCAAGCTTTTCAGCTCACGCTTTGGGCCACTATCTTGATGCGCACCAGGGGCTTCCTAAGTGCAGATGCAACAAGCAGGGGCTTCCATTCTGCCTCAACATGTTCAGCTCAGTTGTTGAAGTTTCTTCGCCTTCTAGGCGCAATCAAGAACTCTCAAGAAGGGAGTTCTCCCAAACCATGTTCCTAGCCCGCCCAGCCGCACAGCCCTACTTGAAGGGGACCCGTGGCTTGGACGAAGACCCCGAATCCGAGTAGGTTGCGTCCAAGACACTCTTCAAGCATCGGACAGCTTTGAGCCCTTTTGCTGAGCTCCTTGCGCGGGGCTGAGAGCAAGGGAGAAAGACGCAGCACGTTTGTTGCGGTTTACGGTGAGAAATCTCTTTGTCGTTCAAGAACACTGACGAGCGACCTCGTGCATGTCGATGCAATCTGCGTCAAAGGGAAGCCTGGGCTTCAGGAGGTTTGGCTTTGCGTATACACATGTGAGTAGGTCGTTTGGGCTGGCAAAGCCAGGACGTTGTTGCGGACCTGCCGAGAAGCCTTTCCCCGCCTTCCGTCTCCAAGTGGAAGGATCCGCGGTCGACGTTCACTGCATCCGAAATCTTCCATCTGCGAGGCAGAGGAATTGGTTCAACATGCTCCCGCGAAACACAAAATGGATTCAATGAGTGTTCTCCATCCAGTTTCTACAGGAAGCTTTGCATGATTGCATGCGGTTAGGATGACGTCGGCATCTTGGGCCTGTTGTCCTTGACTGTGGGGACGAGTGCCCAATTTAAGGACCATTGAATCCCTCGAAATCTCCTACGTCTTTCTTCACTTGAGAATTTTGATCCTCTCGGCAACTCAAACTTCGCATCTCAATTGCAAGGCATCTGTGTCTGAAGCTTCGTTCGAGGGAATGCAGTGCCGAGTGAAGCTGTCACTAGCCCAATCGGTATCAATGCGGCGGAACATATCCCCGCCAGATATAGACCAACTTGTCGGCACAACAAGCACGCTAATAGGAATCCAAACAGAGCGTGGCCAAGTTGCGCCAAGCCTCACTAAACTCAGTTTCGGTTTCCAGGTCAGGAAGACAAGCATGAGCCGACCGACTGGTTGCTACTGGGACATGCTGCAGCACACAGAAGATTGACGACGGGGATAAGCGAAGTTTAAAGCACTATGTTGATTGAGTCCGATAGGCTAAGGCGTGCAGGAGCGAGTCTATACAGAGTTGGCGATAATGAGGTGCAGCAGGCGACTGCGACAGCCGCAACTCCTGTGCACATCTACCAGTACACAGTACAAGGTGAACAAGAAGCAAGAGGACCAAAGGCTTGCTGCATTCCATTCTGACTCTTGGATGAGTCGAGTGGGAAAGCCGAGACTTTGTTCCCGGGAGTCGTTCTTGATTCTCGCAACACAAGCAGCCCTCCTTCCGTAGCCGTATGCAAGCCGGCCGCTTGATGGCGTCGAAGTTGTCCCGCCAAGTTGACCAAAGGAAGAACTCCTAAGAGCGGCAAGGAACAAACATTAGCATCATTAGCATGGTTTCAGCCATGATAACCTCTTCTGCTTTGAATCAGAGAGACGCAGATGGGATAAAACGTCTGTGCAACTCTGGGCCAAAACACGTCTTGGCTGGATTCAACCCAGCTGCGAAGTCGTGGATAAGATCGAACTTGGCCTTGTCTTTGGTCTTCGAAGTAGTCACCGGTTTCTGCACCGCGAAGGCCCCACAGTATTCCTCCAGGAATGCCGTGGTGCTTGGACGCGTCCGCGAGGTGTTCACAGTAGGTTCGAGGCAGTGGGGGTGGGGGACATGGCACGGAAGAGCACACACAAGTATCAAGGTACTTGCCTGTCTAAAGTCTAGCTGTTGCACAAGCATTCCTGAATATGTTGCACGATAACAAGCTGTCAAAGGCTTGAAAGATCTCCGGGAAGTAGGTGGGACGGAAGTATACATCATATATCACTTGATAAGATCTTCCACAGCACCGAACGCCACGAAACGTTGTTTCAAAATGTTTCTGATGAACCCTCTAACTCAGGATGGATCTGTCAGGACGTGGCACATGCAACCCCGCCCGCCTTTCGCCATGACTGTCCATTCTGAGTCCTGCCAGGAATCTCGCCATCGACCATGGACCAAGTGAACTCATCGAACGACAACAGCCGTGCCAGGTTGCCCTGAGGGTCGTGCTTGAAGTATTTCGCCCGCCGCTGCTGCTTGCCGGCGTGGCCCCGGATTGCATCGATACAGTGGCACATGTAAAGACCTCGAAGCTGGCCACAGACACTAAGACATGCGCCATGCCATCAAACAGCTTTCACCAACCAATCCAGCACGTAACGTTTTTCAGTTCATGTCACTGTACCGCCACACCTACACCACTTGCAAATCACCACGTGGATCCAGGCAATCTCTTTTTGCTCCGTGCCTTCAGTGGCAGGCCGCGTGCTGGCATTTGCACCTTCGAAGCCATCACTCCGGAGTGTGATTTTGGCATATGACATGAGCTACGAGTAGCCGGCGTTGAATCCTTCACAAGGAGGACATGCAGCATTTGGGAGGCAGAGGACGTCAGTACTGGAAGCATGGAAGCACGTGAACTTTGCTGGCCTGGCCCTGGCGGCAGCGCGCTATCTCCATCCGGTATCGGGATCTCCTTCGATACCGTCAGCGACCCGCTTCGGGGCTATGCCGGGAATTGTTCATCGATTCAAGGAAGCGATTCTTCCGCTGCCGGGATTCGGTGCCGGCTGCCGGCAGGGCGGCGCCTTCCGAATTTGCTCGAGTGGTCTTGGCTAGTTGCACTCAGTGACGTCAGTGGTCAATGGTTTCAAAATCCACATACACCTTTCTGGGCACTCACGGTGCCCAGTTGATGGACACATGACGGCTAGCTGCACCAAAGAAAAATGATTCACGAAGGTGCCTTGGTCTTGGACTGGCTCTTCCAAGGCCGCTTGGAGCTGTCCCTGACGCGAAGGCGTAAGGGTGTCACATCGTCGTCAAAGGTTTCGGGGCACCAAACCGCCTCGATCTCTTTTTTCTTCTGGATCTTGGACTCTTGAAGCTTGTCCAATGACCTCATTGGTGGCTTCGGATTTCTCAAGATGCCAGGCGAGCCAAGACCAAAAGGGGATCGGCCTCAAAGTGGACTCGAAAGCAAGCGCACTTGAATGGCTTCTAGAGGACCCGTGGTCCGCCCGATGAACACTAGTGTAGATCCGTCAAAACGTCTGGAGCCAGGATGTAAACATACTGCCAACGGCTTTCACGTCCCAACGCGATGCTTCCCCGATCTGCACTGCCAGGCAGCTCGCCAGACTTTTTCTTGTCTTCCAGGCTGGCAATCTCGCGGAGCTTCTTCCTCATACTCAGGCTCAACGACAGGGGCTCTGAGTTTGAATGGAAATGCAAGAAGAGTGTACTTGCTGGTGGACTGCAGGCTAAGCTTCTCCAAGTTCACGACTTTCTTGCTCTTGGCCAGGGGCTTCTGCGAGTCACCTGAAAAGCCACAAGCGCTATCCACCGACTCCGAGGCCGACGGAGCTCTGTCTCTGACCCTGCCTGTGGATGCGGCGCCAACATTGACGTGGTCCATCGGATCCGGATCTGCGTGGAGAAACGACTTTCCGACAGTGTTACGACAAAGGAGGGGCTTGGGCCAAGGCAACAGACAAAGAACGCCAAAAAGCTGAAAGACAGAAAGACCAGGGTTCAGGGAACAGACGAGGGGTGAGGGCGGTGGAAAGGGCCCACAATGGCTGGAAGTGGTGGGTGAGGCCCGACGGGCCCGAGAATACCGCGGTATTGTAGAACCTGCGAATGTCTGCTACTCCCGCGCACCTGTGACATTGCATCTTTCGGCTTCCTGCTCTTGAAGGAGGTAAGTGACCTCAGCGACTTGACATACGCCCTTTCGGACACTGGAGGCAAAATTTGGCGAAAGCACGGCAGGAGGATCCTTCTTCAGCTCCTCGATCTCTGCCTAACAAACCCGGAAGGGGACAAACACAAAGAATGAAGGAGGCTCCGTTGCTAAATTCCTGCCTCCACTTCCACCCGCTTCAGCAACTTTCCTTTCTGCTCTGCATTGAGGGTCCTCAGTGTGCATTGCAACCCAGAGCCGCGACATTCCATGAGCACGCAATGTGATTTGGGGTGGGCTCTGGCATCAGAGTACATACCCAATCACTCCCGGCACAGCCAGCTTCTGGGCTTGAGGATCGAAATGATGGCCTTCGGAAGCGCCACAGCTACGCAACTACGGGAAGCGACAAAGAAAGCTCTTGCGGGCAAAGGTTCTGTCCAGCGCGCTCCTTGGAAGCCAGCTCGTCGATCTGCTTGAGTTTCTTCCTTCGGCTTCAATCCCGGCTTCGGCTCTGATCCCGCCCAATGCCCCATACGATGATTTCCAAAGCTCCGACACGATTTTCAACTCAAAGCCCAAGGCTCTCCAAGTTGCGAAGCTTCTTGTCGAGGTCCGTCATTCTTGCCCCGTCGAAGAAGTTACGAGGAGAGAAAGGCAAAGTTTAGAGCCTAGCTGGTATAGCCCACAGCCTGAAGTGCCACTGCTTGGTGCCTTGAGGCATCTGTGATTCCAGCTGCCTCTTGAGCCGACGCTGCAGGGTGCCAGTCCTGCTTCGGATCGTGAATCTCTACACGTAGCCCGGGCCCGTGCCGAAGGGCGGTGTCACACTTTTTGTGTAAGCCGCGGAGACGATTCGTTTTCACAAGCTACTCTTGAGCCTTTGCCGGCTTCCGGCATCTAATAGCTTGCCAAGTCGGGGACTCAGTGTAGGAGAGATGTGCAGGGCTAGAACGCAAGTATTTCTGTTTGGGGTGTTGGAAGTAAGGGCTGCGAAAGCCGCTGACTGGGGCAAGATCTCCACAGAGAAGTTGCCGACCAGATGCCCTCACTTGTGCCAGTACCTGAGAAGCGGCTTCGAGCTGCCGTCGCAGCTGCAAGGCACTTGTCTACATGATGATAATGATAAGCTGATAACCATGAGGGTGATAGCGGTAATGACTGTGCTCATGGCGCTTGTGCTTACACAACTTAACTGTACCTGCTCCATAGTACAAACTCACGAGCAACTACTCGTCCGTCGATACCGTGTGCATTCTGTAAGCACCAGCACCATGAAAATAGCAACATCCACAAGATTACCAGCCGAAAGAGGGGTTGTGTTGGAGTTGTGGGAGGTGGTAGTGCCAGTAGTTGTGGTGGCAGTACTAGTAGTAGCAGTCGTCGTCGTGGTGCTGATGGTGGTGGTAGTAGTAGTAGTAGTGCTGTATTTAGCACCAAGGCAGAACTGTCACACAAGGTTCATCTAGGGTTTTCGTCTTGGGTCAAAGGTTGTTGCTGGATTCACTCCTTGGGGTTTGCGTCTTGGGTAAAAGGTTCCTGCTGAATTCGCTTGTCAGGGTTTTCGTCTTTTCCACAGGTTGCTGCTGGATTTACTCCTTCAAAGGTTTTCTGCTGGATTCACTCCTGATGGGCCTTCGTTTTGGGTAAAAGGTTCTCGCTTCTAGGGTTTTCGTCTTGTGGGTGATGGGGGTAGGTGGGGCAGGTAGGAAGAAGCTACGTCCAAGAAGTAAAAAGTTGCCTCTAATTGCAAAAACTTACAACTTAGCCTTCTACCCAATAGCAGCAGGATCAGAAGTAATTGAAGTGGTAGTGGCAGTTGTAGTAGTAGTGGTGGAGTCGTAGTGCAGCAGCTGCAGCAGCCGGAGGAAGAATAGCAGTGTGTAAAAGTGCTCATACCATCGTGTGTTCGTGAGATGCATCCCTTGACTTGGTGTTTTCATGGAGCAGACAGTTTCTGCCCACTTGGCAATGCTCGGACCATACTAGTATTAACAGGCATGCCAGACGATGACAGGTCTTCACACGCTTGACAAGACAAGCAGCCCTTAGAGCAGCGAACGTGCCTTCTCAGACCTGAACCCCTTCGGGAGCAATGCACCTCCAGGAAGTTACAGTCAACCCATCGCCGTGGGCTCCTCGTGATCTCTCATTGAGACAGGGCTTGCAAAGCAAACGAGCTAGCTTGATACGAGTGCAGAAGCAGGTCCTTTCTCGTCGCTCAGGACGACGCCACGGGCTTTCAGGTCATCCCGAATCTCATCTGCCTCTCCAAAGTGCGGCATCTCAAGATCAAGTTTCTGAGATCAACGGGATCTAGATCACTTCATGCAAACGTGCCGGACATTCATTTCGATTTTTTGTGTTGGCAGCAGTCCTTCTGTTGCACGGTGGATTTAATCCATTTCCTATTGAACTTACTGATTTTTCAGACCGATGCAGAGAGCAAGCCGCCGTCCCCGAGCCTTGCTATACTCTCCGCGCTTGCGACAGGCATTTCTGTCGGATATCATCTGCTCAATCTCCTGCACGTCGAAGGCTTGTTTTTGACTTTCTCGCAGCACAGCTCATGCTTTGGTTCCAAGATTCGTACTGCTTACACCGTTAAGTTCTAGCTTTGGGCTTCTGTTGACCCTCACAATGTGCTGCAGCTGGGCTCTAACGGTCCAAGTCCAGCCTCAAACCAAGACACTGAATGCAGCCGTGTCCTCGACGGAAGGCGCGCCGTCTGGCGGGTCTCCTCTGTCGCTGTCTTCAACCCTGCGGCACATGGGGAAAGTTTACAGGAAAAGTCCCTTCAGAGAGGCGGAGGAAATCTATCGGAAATTCTGAATTGAGAGTTTTCAGAGCATGAAGAGGGACTATTCCAAGCACGATTGTCAGACTGCTGCCAGTGGCTCAAGACGGTTCAAGTTGGAACACAGTAAGGTCTGCGGCTTCCCACAACCTGATGCTTTGGCTTGTGTGATGACTGGTCTTTTCGCTTTTCAGCTGATGGGCGCTGCAAGGCTCCCGGACCCAGCTTCAGCCAAGCTGCCTGGGTGCCGCACTGGCTTTGGCTTTCGGCTTTCTCTTTCCCCTGACAGGGCAGTGCACATGCAAACGGGTGATGCAAAATTCTGATCGCCGTCATGAGCATGGCTGGCCTATTGTTCGCAGGCCTATTGCCGGCGCTGCCCCCTGAGCGGCAACACACACACACAAACAAGACCCTGCATTCTGCGTGGAATGTAGCAAACGGGTTATTTTTTAGCATAAAACGGGAGATGCTCTGTGCGATGTTGTGAATCATGACAAGGGAGGCTGCTCTCTCTTCCTAACAGTGACGTGCAGGTCACAGTTTAGAGTCTAGAGTCTAGATCGTGATTCCTTAAACAGCTCTCGGAATCGACTATGACACTACACGAAGCACGGCACAGATTCGGGCTGGAACACGGTTCCCGAAAATCGCGAGGCAATGGATCAATGAATTAGTTGATGAATGAATGCTGCGTGTCTGCACGCTTCCACCCATTGTTTGCGGTTCCGGTGTAAGGAGAATCACCTTGTGAGGGCACGGTTTTCGTGTTCGTGGAATGTGCTATACATGTACTTGGTAGTAGAGTAAACATTTGTGGGCCGAAGATAGCCGCCGCTCACAGCCCTACTCCCATAATTACAAGACTAGTAATGCATTATCGTATAGAGAGTTGATCAAGGACCCAACATGACCCAGCTTTCGTCCGATTCACCTTCACGTGGCGGCGCAGTCCCCATGATCACAATCAATTCTTGTGTGGTTGCATGGCACACTCCTGTCGGTTGTTGTGTCGTTAGTAGTGAAGTGCAGTAGCGACGAATCGTGATAGTGTGGAGGCAGTGATACATACTGGTGTCATGGTAGCTCTCGGTTCGCGTGGTTAGCGGACAAGCCCCGACGAAGCGCACCGCATCCCAGAACCCTCACCGCCCGAAAGACCCTTGGACCGCTGGGTCCCCTTAACCCATCAGCACCGACCCCTAAACCCACGACGAAAACATCCAAACCCTATATTGCCTCAAACTCCTTCCGTTTCACCAAGTTCGTTGCCCATGTAACTGAGGCTACTTCGTTAACCCAACTCACCAAACAAAGAGGTCCACTATTTTCGACAAGAGATGGTGCCTCCACCCCCACTGCCGCCATCTCCGGCCAGATGCCTGGACGAAACCAAGTGCTGCAGAAGCAATATAATACACCGATGGCAACGTGTACGTTTGATTGCACCGGCCTCTCCGTCATTCGGATGATCGGCGGTTCGCACTCCTGCTGGCAGACCCGTTTCTGTACCGTTTGTCATGTCAGATGCGTGGAGCGCTGTCTATGAGAAGTTCGTGGATATAACTGGGCCGGCAAATAGCAAGCACTCTGTCCAGACCATGCTCTTCGCAATAGTCTTCGTACTCGTCGTAAACGTTTAGCAGAAGGTCTTCCACGCACCTGCGCTTGCGATGCAACACGGGCGTTCTTCCTTGCGCAAAGCCCATCGCTGCTGCTCTTTGCAGCTACCATCGAAACCGCTCAATGAAGCAGACAGCCTCTGCGCTCAGCGCAGGTAACTTTTCCGGATTCCGGATTGCCCAAAAGCCCTTTGCAGTCCCAGCCACGTCCGAGCTATTTCGTAGCCGTGCTGGGTGGGACAAGAGATGCAGAGCTGTAGCGGCTCCTTAGCTTCCACTGGGAACCAGAGCCAGCACCCACTTCCAGATTGGACTTGATCCGTCTTTGCAGTTGCATCTTCACCTATCCAAGGATTAGTCGTTCGGACCTGCAGTGAGTGGATGTTCGTTTGCTGCAACTGCCGATGCTGGCACCCCCCCCCCCCCCCCTGCTGATGCCGATGCTTGCGAGGCGGGGAATCCCTGCGCCCAGGCCCCTGTTAGTCCTGTTACAGGGGCAGCTTTTCGGGCCCGACTTTGGGCCCCTGGCTGGCGACTCTTCGTTCGTGTCGCGCTCGGCCTCGGGTGCCGCGCTCTCGGGCTCAAGACGAAGTCCGAGGCATGAAGCCAGAGAGAAACTGATAGAAAGTTAAGTGCAAGGGCCGTAGAGACAAAGGGGAAGGGCGGTAATGGTAGTAAGCATGATTCTGTAGCGGTGCTGCAGGGATTGTCGGTGGGCTCGTGCAAGATTTCGGTGGTATGCCAGGGCAGAAGGCGGGCACTAGGGCGCCAGCGAAGCCTGAACCTTTGCCACGCAGCCGCAGCTTGGCGACATCGCCCGACTTTTTGACGATTTCCTCAAGCTATCGCAAGGCGCGGAAGGCGTTGTAGTTTATGCAGCAGTCCTGCTGTAAAGTTTGGTGAAAGCAAAACTCCGGGGCTGGGCTGGGCGCCTTCATGTTGCTGCCGTTGGCACCGATGATGCGCTTGGCAACTTTGAACTTATCCTGGCTCACTCTCGGCCACGGTACACTAGGCCCTGGAGTTCTGAACCGTGTCGGGGCGACATCGTTGTCGATTCCGATGAAAAATCGGCAAGTATACCTGGCCGAAAGATTTCGGCAGGAGCCGATTTGCATTTTGTAGAGCCTCTCAGGGATTATGGCTGGCCATCAAGTGCCCAAGAATCGCAACGAAACCCACACCCGAAGCCCGGGGCACTTTCCGTCCCTCCGAGGGGACCTGGCAACGAGAGTCTGCAGTCAGGCGGCTGGCGGCTTCGGAGCGCAGTTGGAAGAGACAGTGCGCACTTGTCTCGCAGGAGGAGGACACGAGGACACACCGTCGCCTGCTTCTGGAAGCCTCGCGGGGAGGCGGCCAGTAGCCCGGATACCCGTGCGCAGGCCTCGATAAAATGCGGCAGACACATCGAAAACCAACAGTGAACACGGACACCAGAAAATCTCCAAATCACAAGATCCGCGACTGTGCACTCGCTCCTGCGAGGAGTCTGACTCTAAGCCTGCTTCATCCCTCGCAAGCCCCTGTGACCCTGTTTGGCACCCCATTCTGCCAAACACTGGCGGCTGCTAGGAAGCATCCGTGGAGGCATTTCGGCGCTGTTTAAGTTCTAGGCGGAGGCGGCCAGTAGCCATGGGGCGGTGGATGCGGATGCCATCCGTGTGGTGGAGGAGGGTATCCGTGGCCTCAGCGGGCGTGCCTGTTGGAGCAGCTGGGTTCACAGTGGAAAACACTTCTATGCTGCTCACGCAGCAGGCGGTTCTTTGTGGCCAATCTAGTAATGTGGGTGCTGTTTGCATTGAGAAGTGAAATCGAAGCCGCTAGTCAGGGAACTTTGTTTACATCAGCCTTTCTCACAGGGTCTGGGCTTGGAGTGCGAAGGTGGTCTGAGGAAGGTCTTGGTCGAATGTGCAACGCACTACATTACTCCACTTCCGACTTCCGAACATAAAGCAGCACGTCTCGCACCACTGGTCCCCGATGCCAGGGATCCGGCTGGGGTAGCCAGGATATCCTGGCGGGGGCCTTTGTGATTCGTCCATGTGCGCACATAATGACTGCAATGGCTCTCTTCCGGCGACTTACCGGCAACCTGGAGCTCGTGTTCTGTGCCGCCGCGTTTGCAGCGGCAGAAGCAGCTATGCTGAAAAGTCTCACTGGTGATGGCAACTGTAGTGTCAGTGATGACGATTGCAGTTTTCTTCCTCTGTAGCTGCGGCCAGGTGGAGAATCTCGACGAGCCCCTAGAATGCAAACGGGCACCATCAACAAATTCCGTACGCCGTTCCGGCGCTTCGGAGGTCTTGAGCACCCTCCACTATCAAAACGCATCAAATTCAAATTGAGGCCTGCGCGGTGGGTAGTAGCCATACGCCGGAGGTGGTGGATGGCCCTCTTGCCGTGGCGGATGTGCCGGGTGGCCGTCTGGTGGCGGCGGATAGCTGCTGTAGCCATATGCAGGAGGTGGTGGGTGACCTGTACAGAAAGTGTTCTTTCTGTGCGGTTGCAGCAGTTGTTAAGGAACATTTGGATGGCTGAACCAGGATGCGGAGAAACAAAGCAAAGATGAAAGGCGGTTCACCTTTCGAACACAAAGACGAAGATCTTGATCGTTACGTGGTAGACCTCTTGACAAGAGGGACCCTCCCGCTGGAAGCCTCCTGTTGCCGCTTGTGCCGCATACGCCCCCGATGTTGGCGGCGGTGGGGCGTAGCCGTAATGAGGCGGAGGCGGGTGGTGGTAGCTGTACCTCAGAGAACTCGCATTTTGAGGAGACACAAAGCAGCGACACCCCTTCTGCGTTTGCTTCAAATAAAACTACTCCACCGTTTGGGTGTGGAAGCCCTGCGAATGACATCTGGGAGTCGCACATCAAAGCAACATCGCCAGCCTGATGCTGTGACAGTCGTTTACACGAAATGTAAGCGTGCACATAATACAACGCCCGTGCGGAGAACGCAAAGCCTAGGCTGTTGTTTCGATACGATGCCCGCAGCAGAAGACTCAGTCCATCTCTTGTGCTCTTCTGTAGTCTGTAGTAATCAGTAACAATTGGACGTTGAGCTTCAGAGACTGCTCGACTCCCCCTCACTCCACAGGGCCACAGGGCAGCAAAGACAAGAGTGCTATCATTGCTATCCCAAGCTGAAGCTGCCCGTGTCTAGAGGTGCAGCCCCAGCGCAGAGAGTCAGGTGCTCCTCGAGGAGTGCAGGAGCTCAGTCTTGAGCCCGATTCCAGCGGTTGACTTCTGCTGCGCACTGCTGTACGCAATTCATGCGACGTAGCCCTAAAACCCAGCAAGTCAGCGGTATCCCGATTCTTCAAAGGACCGGCGGAATCCCTGATGCAACTTCAGAATCGTCCACGGACTTTCGAGATCTTTCCTGTAGAGATGGAAAAGGCTAGCACTCCGTTTTCAAGTCTGCGACTGCGAGCAGTTTGCAGCCAGAAGGGCCTTCCCTGCGGCGCAGTTCCGAATGAAGCAGAGTGGCGCAGCAGCGCAGGTTCAAGGTGCAAACACACGGCATCTCCCGGCCTACGCCGTAGCCAAATGTGGCCCAGTCGCCGTCCTGCCACGCCCAAATGGCCTGCGTGTACACTCTCAGACTCTGGGCCACTTCACAAAGAGATGGCAAAAGTGCCTGGTTGAACTCCCTGAGCATCGTGCAGTCAGCCATCACCTTAGAGAGGGATGAACATCTCTCGTCGGATCCAAGGAGACAAAGACACCGCTACGTCGAGCTCTGCTCCAGTGCTCCCTCCCCCTTCACGGCCTGTGATGGTGGCCTATGCTGGAATAATGCAAGGCACTCTGCACTCAGGTTCCCGGCCTCCAGCCGAAAACCAGGCCTCAAAGCGACTACGTGCAGAGTGTTGCATAGGAGCTGTGGCTGGGCCCCAAACGAGTAGGAGAGCATCGGTGGATCCGCCCAGAGCGCCAGGAAGTGCAGAAGACACTGCACTGCCTGTCCGAGCACAATCCAAAAAGATCCAAGCAGAGCCCACTGCACAAAGACCAGCCTCCAGGCAGCTCTCGCAGGTTGCAAAGATGCGACGTCCTGTCCGAACTAGACTTAATTTCTCGCAGCTGCGTGCCTTCATGTCCCCTCAGCTTTTGCGAGCTATGCCCTCGTTTCGCACCAGACTCCAAGCTGGTGCTATGCGATGTCCGATTTCCCATCCCCTCAGTCCCTCCGAATCCCCGAATTCCTTGACAGCTGCTGGACGATGCTGTCAGAAGCCCGCGCCTCAGCAAAGATTTGCAAGCACAAGAGGAAGACCACTTCACTTTATGCCTCTTGTGGTCGCAAAAGTCCAACCACACGAAACAAAGCAAACGGGAGCACACAAGCAGCCAGCGCATGATACAAAACAAACAGGCACAAACAAGAGCCCAGGACACAGGAGTACGCCCGCATCAAACAACGCAAACGGGAGCACAACCAGAAGCCAAAGCACATGTCCGACCGCCTTTCTTTGTGGTCCCGTGTGTTTTGCTTTTTGCCTCCCGCCTGGCTAGGACGAACCTACGATGCAGGGTACACTCATGGCATCACTAACAGGTCATATATACAGATCGCACTCAATGCTCTTTCGCGTGTGTTTTGCTTGATGCGGTTTGCTGCTGTGCCGTCAGCGCTGGTTTACTCAGGCTTGCTTTTACATGCGGCTGGATTGCTTGTTTGGCGTCTTGAGGTAACCCGATTCTGCATGGCAGGTCACATGCCGGATACTTGGATTTTCACCGCATCTCCGTTTGCTGCTCAGTTTCATGCTGTCGGAATCCTGAGTTCTGTTTTGCTGTTTTCTCCAGATTGCTTTTTACTGACTATTGCATTTGGAGACCTGTGTTTCCTTTTGCTGTGTTTGATCCGATCGAGTCCTGTGCCTGGGTTTCTTGCTCCCGATTGCCTTGTTTCTCCGGTGTCCTGGCCTGGCTTCTTTGCTTGGTTTGACGTTGGCTGATGTTGGCTGCAGGAGCTGTGGGGCCCCCGGCAGGCCGTGTGCCATGAGTGCCAAGCCGGCCCTGACAGCCTGGCACTGCAAGCAGACTTCTGCTCTCTCTCCTGTCGGGAGCATCCGGAGCCACAGCCCTTGGCCCCTCAAGGGGCCTCGGTGGTGCGATGCAGAACCGCATCAATTCCATCTGCCTCGGCTCTGCATCCCCTATGGCCCTACGTGCCCCGCATCTCCCTTCTCTTCTGCCCGGATCGCTGGGACGCCGGCCACCGCTGTCAACCTGCTTTGCGGGGGCACACCGAGCGTGGGAGCACGACGGGCTGCAGGCATTGCGGGAGACATATATGCGATCCGGGATTGACTGCGAGCTGCTCGATGCCGGCTGCCGCTGCTTCAAGATTCTTGATGCCGCCCCAGCAGCGCCACCTCAGGGCGAGGGGTTTCCCTTTCACTTGCACTTGGCAGAGCTCGGGACAATGCGCACCGAGTCGAACGGCCGATTTGCTGTTGGAGAGCCCACGGCCTACACCAGCCCATCCGAACTTGGCTCCGAAACCTTTCCCTTCCTTGCTGAGGTGGCATCGCCAGATCGTGCTCGATCTCGGGATCTTCGCCGGGCCTTGAATGTTGGGATCGCTCTATGAAGGTGCGAGACTCTAGACTCTAGACTAGACGGCGCCCTCCCGGCGCAAGGAGAAGGATTCTGCAAAGCTGAACGGGGCGGGGGTAAAACGACACCGAACTCCTAACAGCTCGCCAATTCTAGACTCCCTTAGCCTTCAACCAGCAAGCAGAAAGGGCAGCAAGCTGGTCTTATCTGGGGTCCAAGCTCGTGCGCTGTCTTCATAGCTGCCCAGGTCAGACCCAACAGTAAGTCATGCGCCTTGGGCTCGTTACAATCAGTGCAGCTGTTCAAGAGAAGTGACACGGACAAATAAACTCCAAACGTAGGCTTTTGAATAACGCTCCTGCCACTACTCGCAGCATCCCTTCTTCCAATCCTCCGTTCGCAGGAAGCCCACTGACGCTCACTGAGGACACGGCGGCCGTGCGCTTGCTCAAAGTGATTCCGAGGGATTCTGGCACGCTGTGCTGGGCTCTGGGCTCTCGCAGGATGGAAACTGGGCAAATGACAAGGGGGCACTACCATGGCATGTCGAGCTTGGCCAAGACTGAGATGACAGGTGTCGTGAGCCCATTCTCAACGTGTCTCGCAATAGGAATGCCGTCGGAGTGCTGTAGGATTGCTTCTCCAAGAGCTGAGCTGAAGAATGTTGCGACTGAAGTGAGCTTTGTAACAAGTCTGAATGCGCTGGAGCTGAGCTTCTGCTTCTCACATGCCATTGACAAGATCACACATCATGTCGATGATGCTACATGTAGGCCCACCCTCAAGCATGGAATTGACTGGCGTTGAAACCTTCAGTGACTCATTGACAGCGTCCTCTCGCATAAGACCATTCGTGGCCCCTTCCTCCGCCCTCTCTTTCACAACGAAACGAAGGTGCGTTTAATCGCTGGGGCAATAGCGATTTCGCGGTCTCGACTCTCACCCGGGCCTTCAGCGGAAGTCAGAACCACCTGCCGCGAGCATGCACAGCCCTCTGGGCTAACATGTGCACATCGTTGCATTTCACAAGCATTGGCCCTCATCTTTATTCCTTGATACATTCTTCGGGTCGGAGCACATTCAGAAAACGATGGCCGCCCCGCATGGAAGGCTCGCAAATGTACCTGCACGCAGTTAAGTTGCTGCGCTGGTTTATGCCTGAACATCACTGATCCAAGAGAACCCCCGACGCGGGTCACTGGACTGCAGACGGCACGATGTCCGAGGCGCTGCTATCACCCGCTTCCTGGTCGGGACGTCTCGGGCTGACGAAAAGACGCGATGAGGAGTAGCGGACAACTTCGAAACCGCGATGCCCTATGTCATCTGTCTAGCAGTGGCGGTAGGGGAGTCAGGAAAGAAGGATCTACAAAGGGACACAACCTCGTAGTCAGTCTAGTCGAAAAGGTGCAGCACGTTGTGGGCCAAAGGAGAGAAGCTTCGAAGATCGTCTCGTGTTCTTGAAAGCCTCGACCTCGAAGCGCCGCCGGGAGCGTCCAAAGGCCGTCGCATCGTGGCCGTGGGTGTGGCCGCTCAAGACCGCCTCGGAGCGGAGCGCGCTTCGCTTGGGGGGGCTCCGGTCCGTCTGGGACCTTGACAGTACCGACAGCTGCTGGACGCCCGCTGCTTGGACCCGAGCAAGAAGAGGCCCGGTTGGCACTGCCGCTGCTTGGACTGCCTGTCCCATTGCATCCTCTCTATCAACCTGAGGCACTTACCTTCGCAATACAGGGCGCTTTCTACCCATCTGAATCGAGGAGAGCAGCGACTTCTCCAGCCGAAATTGTGCTTAAGAGGGCGGCCGTCTTCAGCGAAGCAACGGGGCTTACAGAACTCATCGCCTCAAGGAAAAGCTCAGTCGCGAGGTCGTTGCCCTCCTGCCGGCTCGCGACGGCAAAGAGACTCGAAACTAGAAAAATCCTGAGAGGAGGCTTTGCTCCTCTCTCCTGTTGCCTCAAGCAAGGAACTCTTCTCCTTCGGCCAGGGATCCCGTCGTTCATCTCGCCAGGATCGATCCGTGGCCTCTGCAACGCAGTGCGTGACATTCGCAAGGACCGCAAGGGGCAAGGCAGAGCCGCGCCGCCCCGCCTCTCCCCAAGCAGGATCGCCACACCTGGAAGCCAGTCTTGGTGACCTTCCAACCTACCTCAAGCCTCAACCCTGTGAGTCCTCGCTTTACGACTTTCTGCCAGTTCCAAAGCACAGGTGACGCGGCTTTCTCGAGTTGACTCCTGAGGTCGCGGCAAGACGAAGCCGCGGTGCGGTCGCAAACTGTCTGTCAGCGACAGCGGCACATGTAGCACCAGCACCTCACGCAACGGCAGTGCGCAAGAATTGTCATTGAAGCACCAGATGCATCAGAAATACTGTCAATACTCCGTAAGACTCAAGGTCGCACGGCTCTTTTACGTCCCTTCGTGCTCGGCGGGATCCGGCGGGAGTCGACTGTTGCATCCTCGCGGCGGGAAATCGCGGGAAATCGGAGCTCCGTCAGCTGATTCGATCGCCGGGACCCGATTCCATGGCTCTCGTGGTTCTGTGCACCGAAGTCAGCCCGAGGCGCATGCGCTGTGCAGCCAAAGGCACCCGAGAAATGGCGACGTGGGCCACGACTTTCTCGTTAGAAGTTCTCGTGCATTATGTGTCCAATGTCGCGTCATCAAGTGCTCGTCATGGAGCATCTGCAGCATCGCGACTCTGCCTCTGACAGTTCTTGAGTATCTGGCTTTCGTCGACGGCATATTCCTGTGGCACTGATTCTTTCGCAACAAGACACCCGTCAAACTGCCAAAACTGTCACAACAAGCCGTCCAAAACAGGAACACGGAAGGCAATGTGCCGAGGAGTCCTTCGAGGAGATGTCGTTCTGCAGCTTTGGGGTGAAGAGCGCCGCGTCGCCCAAGGCGCTGACTCTGCTCCATCTGCCCAGCTCCAGGCGCAGTTGCCCGGCAAACCTGCAAGGCACTGCAAGCTTCAAGAAAAAAATGGCGGGAAATCAAACCACTCGGGCTCGTCGAAAAGTGTCTCATGTGTTAGTGTTTTTGGCAGACTTTCTAGGTGTCCCGGCATCTCTGCTCGTGCACTTCGCAGCACCAGCGTAGCACCAGGCTCGCAAAGGCGAGCCTGCTGGGCCGCTAGCCGCAACATCACCTGAGGACCAAAAGAGAGTCTGATGAGTCAGAGTCAGAGACAGTCATAGCAACGCTCAGAGCTTGGGTGAAAGCAACCGGAAACCAGGGTGAAGCAATGAAGAAAGGAAAGGCTTCCGAAGTTGATTCCAAAGACGGTGCCGGTCTCGTCCCCGACGGTGACACAGGCAAGCTGCAGCCCAGCTCCGGACAAGCACTGCAGGCGGCCGTCCGATGCCAGCACCTTCATGGGGCTTAGGGGCATTAGGGGCATGTGAGGACGGGGGCGCTCCTTGTCGTCGCAGCAACAGGACTGGGACTAGAGTGACTAGAGTGCCTAGGTGCCTAGATCTAGATGACCCTTCTCCCGGGAGGTCAGGCAGTGTTGGTACGAGTACCATTGTTGCACCTCTGGCACGACCAGCCCTCGCAGGTGAAACGTATACTCGCAGTGTTATCTTTGCTGCGGCTGCTGTGCCAAAGCCCCTTCCCCAAAACACCAGTACTCACGGCCCGGGCAAATCCTAAAGGCCCCGTTTCTGCACAGCGTACCCGCGACAGCATTGCTTAGAGGTGTTCCGGCGAAAGCCGTTGCAGTTTCGTTCATCGGATACTAGCTGGAGTACCGGCTCCGACGAAAGAGAGCCCATCCTCCATGGCTATGTCGGTGGTTGTGCTTACGTCACCATGTGTTGTGAGCGAAGTCGGCCCAGATCATATTTGGAGAAGCTTCTTGCTGAAACCCAGGTTCGCTCGTTGTGAGTTCTCGTTTGATGAGCAAAGATCGACCACGAACTAGTTTCACTGTAGCTTTGCCTTCGTGGAGTCTGCGCACATCGTGTGCGCACATCGTGTGCGATCTGGGATGTGTTTAAGTCTTAAGTGGGTTCGTCTGCGAAGGAGATGCAACAATGCTTTGTGCTGGTGACTGGTCCTGATGTCCACAGAAGCACACGCCTAAGGATGCTTCGGACGTCATGTCGCATGGCAGCCGCGGCAGACAGAAACGAGACAAAAAGAGAGAGAGAGAGAGAGAGAGAGAGAGAGAGAGAGAGAGAGAGAGAGAGAGAGGGAGGTGCTTCAAGTTCGCAGGGACAGACAGGCAAGAAACCACCCAAATCAGCCGACCTTCACGATCAAATCAACGTTCAGCGAGCTAGGCGTCAGGTCCTTCACCTTGATGAAGTGCGCCATGAACCGAAGCTCTGCAGCTTACGAGACTTCCTGGCTGTCTGAAGCCGAGTGCTTCGGCAGAACGTTCGCCACAGGGCCATGGCTGGTGACACGAGTTCAGGCGAGATCTGTGCCGAAAAGGAATGGAACAAAAGTAACTTGGGGCAAAGCAAGGAAGCAGAGACTGCGCGAGAGAGACGTGTCCAAAACTCGAGGTCAGAGCAGTGGGCAGCCAGCGAAGCATTTGCTCCCGGAAGAAGGCCAGCTGCTCATGCGAGACCTCTCACTCTCCATGGGGAGCAGCTGCAATACAGGTGATGTGGAGTGTTTGGATTCGCCTTGGTTTCTCAAGATTCCCTGGCTGGGCAGCCAATTTGTGATGTAGGGCTCCGCATACTGTCAGCACAACACTTAGCCAGAAGTTTTGGTAGCAAGGGAGTAGCAAAGCAGCCGTGCATGGCGACAGGAGTGATCATGTTGCCGATAAGTGATATGTCGGGATGATGGCGCCGCCCTGTAATCGTGCGGTTATGGCAAGCCAGGACGCCCTTTGCCTGGTAGCGTGAGTTGTCGATGATTACCAGGAGCACGCCTTCCACCTCCATGCCTGGGATGAGCCGGATAGGCGTCGTCTCATCAACTGTTACGTCTTATCTCCTCTGCAGGCGAAGCACTGGAGTAGTCGAACTGCGGATAGTCACCTCGGATTGTATCCTCTTTGCTGCCTTTCACTTCTCGAAGCATGGCTTGTTGGTATGAGACCGGTGAACAGCAGGTCTACGTACGTGGATGTACAAGTACTCCTGCTCAATGTCCCGGGTTCGACTTGGTCATGTACATGCGTGCTCGACTGATCTTTTGGTCGCCGCTGTCCAGGCTGTTTCTGCTCATCGCGACTTACTGCTTCCTGATGGCGCCCTCTAACCACTGCAACTTGCCACGCTTATTTTCGCTTCATGTTTATTCTTGCAAGGCTTATCGAGATTGAGATTGGAAGCCTCGCATGGGTTTCTCTCTGGTTTTGACTCAGGCTGCACTCGCCGCCAAGTCCCGCACCCCATGTTGCGCTGGAGACATACAGCCTGGCGACCACAAAGGCGATGGTGCCCAGGATGCTTTTACTTTGTACATGTCTGATGTCCCGCAAACTCCTTCACGGCTGCAATGGCAGTTCGACATAAGCTGTCCCAAAGCAGTGTCAGCCGTGCGGACGCAGCGCAGACCTTACGCACAAGGGATGCCTAATAACTCAACAGAAGGACTTGCTGCACCAACAATGCCTTGTGGGCCCTGACTGAACAATTGAATACTGCCAGCACATGGAGGCTCTCTACCACCTAGCTTCTCCTAGCGCCGGTCTCCAAGCTTTTCTGAAGACTCCTCCTTCAGAAATTAAGGCGAGCGTGACTCAGCAAACCAATGAACGTGGGCTGAGCCAGTGACGACCGCCAGGTTCTCTGAAGCTCCGGCTGACTTCCCGGAAGGCCCTCGAGAAACCTGCACAAGGTGTTGTAGAGCTCCGAAAACTGCGACAATATGAGAGAACAGTGGCTGCTAGGACAAAACAGCAACTCTAAATTGGCCATAGGCAATAAGCGAGAAGAACGAACTGGATAAGTCTGGGGCTTCTCTCGAAGCAATTGCGGCACGCGACCAGTCATGATTCCCACTGGTGAAGACGTAGGGAATGCGGCGCCCCTGCTGAGGCCCGCATTGGTACCTATCCGACAAGTGGCCGCAAAAGGAAAGCTAAGTGTGAACATTCGGTGATGATGGCGCTCAAACATCGAGGGTAGGGTGAGAAGGAACCGTGACAGGAAGAATGATCCCGTTCAGCTTCTTCCTTGCAATGCTTTGCTGGGGAACACACGTGCTACTCAGCTTGTACCGTTACAAATGCTGAGCGCATGGTGCGTAGGAAAGCTGAACTGCAGCAGCAGCAGCACCAGCACCACCACTCGGTCGCAGCATTACCGCCGCTACCAACGCCGACGGCAACTCCAGCAACCACCAAAACATGTATTCCAGCAGCTGATGCAGCAGCGAGATTTGCAGATGCGCGCACCGCATGGTCTCGTTGAGGAGGCCGCTGACTGTGTCGACTGCCGAGGCCTGCGTGAAAAAGGGCCCCTCTTCGTTGCACTCTGCTTTACCGGCTCGTGGGAGCACCGCCGTGTACATGTGCTGACTCTCGGATTGCCTGACCCATGAAGGAGGGCCAGTGCATGTTCCACGCGCACGGCACAGGCCTGGGGAAAGCTCACGATGTCACCGGAAAGCAAAACGGCCTTGGGCAGTTCGGACTGTCGCGGCTGTTAGGAGAACTGGCTGCTTGACGAAAAGATGAAGAGCATGACGATCGATAGTGCAGGAAGTTGCTCTATGATCAATGATCCAGGCAGTTGCACGCAGGATGAAGTTGCAGGGAAACACCAAGGGCTCTGTGTATTTATTGCGCAGAAGTTGTTCCAAAGAAACCAGGCAAGACTTGTCTGGAAATTCTTGTCAGTGCTGGGTCCCTATTTCACCGCTGGAAGATGGACAGCTGTTGACTTCATCTTTCATGATTTGATTTGATCTCGCGGTCTGGTAGCTGCTCCCGACAATCCTGCGCTGCAGCTCCTCCTCCTCCTCCTCCTCCTCTTGCTGCTGTGGTCAAGGCAGCTCTTGCTACTGCTCCTTCTGCTACAACGACGACGACTACAGCATGTAAATGGCTTCGTTTCTTCGTTTCTTTTGTTGCAAATGGCGTTACGACCTTTCCTCTCGTTCATGGACTTGCTTCCTACGGACCACGGGGCGAGTATTTGCAGACTTTGCTTCTTAGGCCAGCACGTCGACGGCAGCTGAAGCAGCCACATCCACAAGTTCGCGGAACATGGGAGCAGTTTGAACCTCAGGTATTGTCCATCATCAGAACAGTAGAACTCCCAAGATTCAGATACGAAGGATGTCAACACTTCAATGATCGTTTGAGTAACGATCGGTAGGATAGAAAAAGCTGGGTGAAGTAGATTCAGATGCAGTCTCTGCAGCAACACGAACCAGGCGGCAGCATAGGCCGCGGCAGTGGATCCGTTCCACAAGCACGGCGAGCCGCCGTAAAAGGCATCGTGCATCCTTCGACAACTGAAGGCGGGAAGTCGCAGCAGTGATGATCTGTTGCAGTTCTGAGCTACAGAAAGTCCAAGCGCTGCATCTTATCTTGCCTCTTGCCGTACGCGGCTTCTTGACCGGACAGCGGCGATAGCGTGATGTGGGACTTGGTCAGCGGAGCTGCGCTGCTCTGTTGAAGGGTCTCCAGGACGCTCGCCAAAAAAATGAATCTACTAGCTCACCAGCTCTGCTTTTCATCTCTGCTCAGCAGCAGCACCCTCTCCCGCGAGTACAATTGCAACCAGGGTCACATCGGAGATTTGAAGGAAGTGAAGCGATACCGTCCCCGATGTAGGCCGTGCCTGTCTAGCGGCGCATCGCGCCCTTGGAGCGGCTGTTTGTTTTGCAATTCGGGCTTCTTCAAACGTTTTCTAAATTTCGTACTTTTTCAATCACGAAGGCTCAGCACTCACGTCACCAGTAGCAGAAGGGCCTGGTGCCAAGTCACTGTCAGTACATCTGCAAACGAACATAACTTCTGACTTGCGGAGCGGCCTCGTCGGAAAAGTTTTTTGTTTACCTGCGGCATGTTTTCAAATTGTTCTATTGCTGTTTCCTTTCTTCTGCTCGAGAGGCGTCTCAGCTGTCAGACCCGAAGTCATCTGACTCAATTACCTCGGAATTTTCAAGAGGAAGGGCCAGGATCCCGGCTCAATTTTGCCAGGTTGAATCACCAAAGGGCAGGAGACTTCGGTCGAAAGCTTGCATGGTCCATGGTTTCAAAAAGCAGAAGGCAGTAGTCTGAAAAGACTCTTGGGGAACGGATGCACCAAGAACCAAACCAATGTCAAGAATGGCACGCACGCGTGTGAACAACTGTGCCTGTCTCACGGCCACCTTCGCAGTTGTCTCCGACCATCGATGTTCGACCTGCGGTGGAGCTCCGGTGCTTCAGCGCTTCTTTCAATGCTTCTTTCACAGTTGTGCAGCTGGGTGCCAAGACCTGCCATGGTTGCCACCATCCACGAAGCTGCAACCTGGACTAGAGACTAAGTCTAGAGGTTCACGATGCACGACTCTACGACGGATAGAGGGCATTCTTGCTCTTGCTGCAGTCTTTGTTGCCATCTCTTGAAGTATCGTTTAGATCGCACTGCAAGTGACCCTGTACTGCTCTGACAGTTCCTAGTAATTACTGAACATTGACATCTACAAGACGTAGCCAAGGCGCCACGTGTGGTGATTGCAGTGCTTGCTTCGTGCTCCGACTCTGCCCAGTATCCCTCTTCCCACCATGTCGTCGGGTAGTACTTCATAGCACTTACTATGCTGGCGACGAAGCTGCACTCTTCATGTTCTTGAAGACTTGTCTTAGCATTCCGCTCGGGGGTTGCCGTCTTCTGGCGAACCCATGGGCGGTCACCGATATCTACAGGAAGAGTGTGGAACGAATCTGATCTTCCCACTTGTCTCCAACCCTCACCAGCGGAATGTAGAAATGACCTGGTGGACTCTCCCCAATGCGGGCAAGTCACAGGACAAGCCAAATCCGTTGACGAAAGTCGAAGCGAAAGCCGGGCAGCATAGAGGTTTCAAGTGAGCTTCGGCTGGTGGCTGGTGGGTTGAGTCGGCTTTGCTTTTGCAAGCGGTACTCTGTTGCATGAGCTTGTGGAAAAATAGGAGTAGCCAAGTCAAAGGACATTGTGGATATCCAGGCTTACAATGACTTGTACATGTCGAGCACTTCAGTACTTCCCCATCCGACCGGTCGGTGCGACGATATGGCCGCGGCCAGTCAACTTTCTTCTACTTCCGTTTGGTTCATTGGTTGCAGCACTGGATCCATTGATTTTTCACCTGAAAGGACCTCATCTTGCACCCCATTCGTGGTGAAACTGTGGGTGGCGAAAGATGAGGGGCGGCTACACTTCTCAAAGCAAGTCTTCTACATACCCACAAAGTGCTCTCCCTTATATGATCCTATCGTTTCGCAGGCCAGCGCAAGTGCAACCTAAGGGGGTGACGCAGGCAGCTTTGGAGGCAACGCTCAGCATCTGCGAACCCTAAGCTTAGCCTCCTTCTTCTATTTTATCCTGCCGCTTTCTGTGCTGTCATCTGTTGTTTTGGCAATGCTTCAGAAAGTTCTGCACTCCGCGGGGTTTCTCTCCGAGTCTCTGCGCTCGAGCATCGTCACCCCAAACGTCCATAAGCCTCCGGGTCATAGCTGATCATCTTTTTGCTGCTTCGATGCTGTTTCGCTGGTGTCGAGGGACCGGTGCATTAAAATTGAATCAAAACACAGCACACGGCTGCAGTCAGATGCTTCTTTGAAGCACACATGAAAGAGCTAGCACCCGACACACCGTTCGTATATATATATATATATATATGCATATGCACACATGTATCGGTATATAAATATGTATACTTCGCCAACGACAGCCCCACACTCCCCACTTCGGCGGCAAGTGTGGGCTATATGCTAAACCACGGTAGAGACCCCATAGTATCCACTCCGTTAATCGGGTTGGATACGTTCAAAACCAGTGGATGCGATTCACACCTGTCCGAGCGCAGCACCCCTCGGATTCTTTCCGAGCTGGCAAGATCTATCGGCCGCAAGTTTCGGTTGTTCTTGATCTCTGGATCTGCCCGGGCATGCAGAAGGAAGATCAGGAAGTCCTCGTTGTTGAACATGGCCGCATAGCCTAGCGGAGTAGTGCTGATATTTGCAAAAAACTTCGCCAGGATTGGCGGCTCTCTGCAGCACAAGCAGTAGGCCCTCGCTGCCAACTCTATTTTCCGCTCGATACCCACAACCAGCTGACGCTGGTTGACATCAGCCCTGCTTCCCAGCAACATCCGTGCCGAATTCAAACTGTTGGAGCCACCTGCAAATGCGACTGAGAAAAACGGCGATGAGCTTGTCACATCGGCTCTGAGCTCCAGAAGCTTCGCCAGGACTTCACATGGGGCGCTCAATCCAAGAGCAACTTCGATCGGAGGCATATGAAAGATGAGGTTTCCCCATTCATTTATTCCAGAACCGTGTCGAACCAATAGCTCAACAGCGCCTGCTGAGCGACACCATCCCAACGGAGTGCTAAGGAATCCATTGGAACTGTTGATGTCGGCTCTGAGCTCCAGGAGTGTGTGCAAGAGTTTCAGGTCGTGGCTCCTGAACATGCAAGCTAAATGCAACGGGGAGAGGCCTTGAACGCTCTTGACCTCAGGCATCGCTGGCGCACGTGTGTTAACGGAAGCCCTGGCCGAGGCAAGGCTGCGGATCAGCTGGCTGTCGCCTGCCAGTGCCTGAGCAGATTTGTCCCTCTCTTGCTACTCGTATCTTCTGGTTCAAGCTTGCCGGGCTAGTTCCTATTAAGGAGCATAGTCAAGATACATACAGTCATCCCCAGTCTTTACAAGTCTGCTGAGTCTACTGAGGAACTGCGCAGGCCACCGGGCCCAAGCCGTTGTACTGCTGCAGTGGCAGCGAGAATGCGAATTCGGAAAGGAACTCCTTAATGCTGCGCTCTACGACAGCAACGCCAATCATCGCATGAAAGCACGCCTTGTAGAACCGGTAGGCCGTCAATCTTTTCTTGCTGCGCAGCTCACAAAGCTTGTGCTCCAAAACTGCCTGAACGACGCGGATACTGGCGGGGCGGTCTTCCTCCAAGGCAAAGTCGCCAGAGTGTACCGGGTTATGAATCCAATCTGGCTTTGTGAAGTGTGCCACGTCATGGCCGGTGACTTGAATCACTGGAATGCTGGATCTTGTGGATAACGTCTTGCACCACAACTCGAGCCTGCACCAACCTCGAGGGGTGGAGTTTTTTTTTGGGCAGTTTCCTTTTTGTTTGGGGGGGCCCTCTTTGTTTTTTTTGGTGCTTCTCCTTGGGTTTCCTAAGGAAAACACTTTTCCTTGTGTTTTGGACGAATTTAGTGTGATTTTCTTTGGTTTGTTTTAAGAAAACATATGCATTTCCTTGATTTTTCGCCAGGAAAACACTGCTTTTCTTACATGTTGGACGGATTTGGTGCGATTCTCCCTGGACTTCCGCAGGAAAACCTACAATAACTCGCGTAAAACGTGCATTATCTTAGGTTTTCCTCGGGACAACGCCTTTTTTTACCATCGTGGACGGACTTCGTGTGATTGTCTTTGGTTTTCTTCAGAAAAACCTACAATACGTCGAGCGAAGAGTACGTAACCTTCGGTTGTTCTAGGGAATAAACCGTTTGCCGTACATTTTGGACTTTGCTTCTTCTGCTTGGCTTTACCCCTATTTTGCTTGCATTTTGGACGGATTTGGCGTGATTTTTCTTGGATACCGTCAGGAAATCTTATACTACCTTGCTGTTGTTGTTGTTGTCGTTGTGGTTGTGGCTGTGGTTAGTGTTGCTGTTGTTGTCTTTGCTGCTTTAGCGGGGAGTGTAGTCTATAAAAAGCGGGGGGTTGGGGGGGCGCAGCCCCCCCATTTGCCAATCTTATAAATCCTTCACGATTGATTGTGTTTTCTTCGCGGTCAAACCCTCTTAAGCGCTGTTGTCTGGCTTTCCTCTTCTTATGTGTTGGCGAATATGCTTTTGTGCATCTCTTCGCGGCTTTAGTGAGCGGGCAGTTTAGTCTAAAAAAGCGGGGGGGTTGGGGGGGGCGAACCCCCCCCATTTGCAAACATTTTAAATCCTTCACGACTGATTGTGTTTACTTCGCGTTAAACCCCCTGAAGCGTTGCTGTCTGGCTTTCTCCTTCTTGTGTGTCGGCCAATACGTTTTTGTTCATTTCTTCGCGGCTCTAGAGAGTCGGGAGTTTAGTTTCAAAATGGGGGGGGGGGGGGGGGGGGGTTTCAAACCGTCTGTCTTCCGTCTTGATTTTCTTTCTTTCTGTTCTTCTTCCTTGCTTTGGTCCTTGTTCTGGGGTGTTTCTTTCTTTCTTCCTGGGTTCTTTTCGTTTCCGGTGGAAAAACACACCAAATCCGTCCAAAACGTAAGGAAAATAGTGTTTTCACCAGGAAAACATAAGGAAAAAAACGCACACACACACACACAAAAAAAAAAACAAGATCCCAAATAGTAGGCCCTCCATATATGTGTATATATATATATATACACATAATACATATGTACTCTCTCTCTATATATACTTTCTATACTATATATAATGTATATACTATATATACTATATACACGATATATATATATATATATATATATATACTATATATATATATACTGTATATACTATATATACTATATATACTACATATACCATGCATACTACATATATATATATATATATATACACACACACCATATTTACTTTACATACTGACATACTACCGTCCTTCCTTTCTTCCTTCTTTCTTTCCTTCCTTGCTCCCTTCCTTCCTTCCTTTCCTCCCTCCTTGCTTTGTTTCTTTCCTTTCTTCCTTCGATCCTTCTTCCTTGCTTCCTTTCCTTCCTTCCTTCCTTGTCTCCTGGCTTTCTTCCTTCCTTCTCTCCCTCTCTCCCTTCTTCTTTCCTTCCTTCCTTCCTCCTTCCTTGTTTCCTTGCTTTCTTCCTTCCCTGTGTAAATAAAACGACGCCGGGGGGAAAAAGCAGAGGGCCCCAAAAAAACACAAACAAAGGGACCCAAAAACAACAAACAAGGGCAAAACAAAATAGGTTTCCCCAACCTCGCTGTATCCAGGTGTCATCATTGCAACGATATCCTATCTCGTGGGCCGCACTTGGTGTTAGAGCAAGGAAGGCCTCGCAACGATCCACGTAGGAGGGAATCGACTTGACGTAATGGGGCTGTTCTGCAATGGGGCTGCTACCCAGGTGCTGAGGCACAGAAAAGTAATCCAACCAAATAGTGCCAGCTTGTATCTTCCGACATTCTGCAGGTGTCAGCGTGCGAAGACAGCCATTGATTTGAGACACGGCATCATGTTCGACTTTGACGGACCCTGAGATCAAATTTCTCAAGATGCTTTGAAGGACCCGCAATTGCTCGCCGAATGGGTCGGGATGAGAAAAGCCGAGCCATTGGTGCGACACGAAGATGCTGAACCTCCGTATGCGATCTTAACATTCACACACCAGGATCATCGTCTAAGCAGAGCCTAATGCACTGCCCGTTTCGTATAAGTAAGCGTCTGAAGAGATCAGAAGTTGAGCACCAAAAGCACAAGTACATGTGGCCTAGGAACATCATGGAGCTCCACTCGACGAGCAGGCCTTGGTCTTTCAAGACCTGATGGGGCTGCAGTCGCCCTGTCATCTCCAAGACATCCTCCACCTTCACCACCCACATCGGGGCATACTGCCGATGCTCAAAGTGACCTCCCTCCATGCGAGTTGAACAGTTGCCCATATCGCCCCGCCACAAGAAGGGGCAAAGCAAAAAGCGCGAGGGAACGATCAAAGCAGTGCCGGTAAGTAGAAGGCTTAAGGTGTAGCATAAAGGCATATGCTGTCCTGAATGTTGCGTTGTGCCCTTACTATCCTTGGAACTGAGTCAACTCGGGGTTGTGAGGGAAATTGAAAAAATGCTGCACATCGATCTTTTTCAAGACTTTGGCACAAGCTCAGGCTGAACACATTCGGCCCCAAGCCGAAGACAAGAGCGAACCATGGAAACTCGATATGACAAAGCACCCTACAAGCATCAACTAAAGGGGCACTTCCGAAGATCATCTACGCGCAACCCTGAAGCCGTGAAGAGACGACCTTTGGGCTCTGCCTTCTCTCAGGATCCAAAAATGCAGGCACCGTCTGGTACCCGAGCATCAGAAGCTCCAGGAAAGCGTGGCTTAGGGTCTAGGGAAGTTTAGGGTATGGGTAGCTCCAGGGGGTGTACTGGCAGGTTGTCAAAGCCTCACAAACCTCGTGTCAACCCCTCAGACCTACCCGGGCCCCCCACCTTCCACAACAAGCTATCCTCCACTCGGGCTCTTTTGAATGCCATGCGGACATGCGAGGCAGCTTGCAAACAATTGGAATCGGCGCAGTTGTTTCGGGAGCCGAATTAATCAACACGATACAAGCCTCATTATAGTTATAGGGGACATACCTTACAAGAACCTCCTTCTCATTCCAGAACAGCTCGTAAGAAGGTCTTGTGCTGGTTCCTTGGATTTGTTCTCAAGGACTTCCTCTAGCTCTCGCCCTTTTGGGGCAGTTGGGGCGCTTGTGCCTCCAATTGCAGGCGTTGCTGGGAACTTAAGTGCATCAGGGAGTTGCAATGTTACAATGCAGTGGAAGTCCCCTATGCCGTCTCCGAACTCGGTTCAATCACAAAGGACAGCGGACATAAACTACTTTCTATGACTCTGTGAGTCTATGAGCCTCATGATGAGGGTGTCCCTTTCAACGCTCGCGGTGGCAGGCAAAAAAAAACTTGAGATGCTGATACGAGGGCCTGTCACGTGCTACCACCTGCACTTGGCCCTCTACGATTCTGGAGCACCCGCCCAAGTACGTACAGATACGGCTTATGTGTGGCAGCAGGCATGTCAAACAAGCTCTGGCAAAAGGCGAGCACGCGGCAACGCGAAACCCTGGTGTATCCGCTGTTGAGGAAGAAAGAGGGCAACAAATCTCAGTATCTAAGAGTGTCAACTTCACTCCTCCGAACTCTGTGGTGTCATTTCCGCAGTCTAGGAGATTCTCAAGGTGACCGCCTGGAATCGCGCACGTTTTTTAGGAGTTACAGCCATGTGCTTATACAACTGCGATACGGTCGTCATCTCTCGGCAGCAGCTCTTCGTCGCCTTTCGCAGGGATCACGCCAAGGATCAGGCCTGGATCATGCATGTGTGCGTGTGAGCAAAACCATCGAGTGAGCTGAGGCAAGCGTGCCAGGGACAGACTCAGGCTGGCTAGAAGGTGGTCTGCGCAACTTTTCCAGGCATCGTTGTGGGCTCCCAAAAGGTTGGATACAAAATGTGTTTGGTATTTGGCCTCGCCAGCCTGAAACAAAGCAAATGTCGCGCACAACCTTACGGTTCATATTATTGGGCACACGAGGCAACTGCCTATGTGCGCACACGAATGCATGGGCACACATATGGATGCATGCGGATGGTTCATGCAGCACTGTTTGGGCGCAACGGCGCAAATTTCAAATCACGCGAGTATGCTCCGAAGACTGCGCAACGGTGCCGGAACACCGTGAGCAACCAGCGCAACAGTGATTTGCTTCCCTCAAAAGAGTTTTTTCTCTCCGCAGCGGCTGATCACTCCTGATCTACAAGCACCTGGGCCCGTGATCTAACAGTAGCACTTCGAATTTGTGGCCACCGTCACGTCAAAATTCAAAGGACTCGGTCCTCTCCGAATGCCAGTGCACACGTTGTACGGCACAGCCTTCCTGCTTGCACAAAGAAATCTGCTTCCATGAGCCGAGCTTTTACATCGACAGCCACACTCAAATGCACAAGTCAAGCAGGCGGTCGCGAACCGATCGAAACTCCGGCAGCTCCATCATATTCCCTCCTGTCGGGTGCCAGTCAGAAAGTGTGAAAGATCAGAAGCCCTCAAAACATCGCCCGACTCGTCAGTATCAGTGGTGCCTTGAGAAGGTTGCACTGCTAGCTTCTCAGCAGATGGATGTCCACTCCTCTCGCGCATAAGCCGTGGATTCTGGAGGTGTTTCAGTCAATTTCACAATCCTGGCCCCTCGCCTGTCCCGAAAGCAAACCATGCATCATGACAAATTGAGGTAGGCGCACGGTACACAACTCACACAACTGACAAGGGCTAGTACAATCTCAACTTGGCGATTTTTGATGCTGGTAGGAAAAACTGCGTTTAAAACAAAAAACGGCATTAACATACAATAGATTCAATAGAAGCAACGACCAGCACTTTTCACAGCATGCGCTCGATCTGCTAGACGGCCATTTCCCCACTACTTTCAAAGGGAGCCGAAGCACCCAATGCATTGTTCCTTGTCTGCGGTTGTCATTTCGCGCGACCTTTGCACCGTGACATGACCGGACGCGCCTACCGGGCAGCTTACGCTGTCAAAAGGCTCACCAACGCAAAAACAAACCGATGCATCCAATGCACATGGCCACGTCACCCATGCAATTGAAGTGTCGTCCAAGTCCAGTAGCTCGGGGTCAGCTAAACTTGTTTCGTCTCGATGAATCCGACAATTTTTTCGCACCTTTTTACTTGCTGGGAGTGCTTCGTGGGCTACTTCTACGACGAGCACTGAATCGACGGTGGTGGTCCATTGTCCTGGGCTGAGGCGGGGGGTGGCCCGGCCACCCGCCAGGAGCTCGAGAGCGAGTTCCTGCCCGTCGAGCAGGTTAACCGGTTCACCGACTGGAAGCTCCAGCCCCAGCAGCCTGCACGTGTGGGGGCCGCGAGCGCTGCTACTAGTAGGGTGGTCCATCGGTGTAGCATCGCTTATCGCTTGGCGGGCGAGAGAATTGGAACGATACAGAAGATTAACTTCCCCCGTGCGCAAGCATGCCACGCCCAAATCGAGAAGTGTACCAATCCTGGTCCTGCAGCTCTTTCGCCCTCAGGTAGCTCTTCGTTAGTTTGTGTGTTTCACATTTTCGCTGCATGCCTTTTTCCTTGTCAGCGGTTGTTGCTTCGCGCGACCTTTTCACCATGAGGCCCCGCCTGCCAGATGCATCAAGCTCCCGGCGAAAGGCGAGACATCGCTTCGAAGGCTGGGCGTTGCCACCTTCGCGGTCCGGCAGGAGCTCATCCGGAGCGGACGTGCAACAGCTCAGCAGGTCCCCCAATGTGGAGGTCGAAGCCAAGCGCAGCGAGCGAAGCTGCGGCGGCGCAGAGTGCATGGAAGGCGGGCACTGGCGTCAACAAGTTGTGCAAAGGACGGGTCCCGGCGACCAATGACTTTTCAGAGCATCGGCCCATGATGCTCACTAAGCGGCTGGCGCACGACGAGCGGCGTTCCCAGCCCCAGGCTGCAATGACGCGCGCGCTCCGCGAGACACCGCTCCAGGCAGGTGTACAGTGTGATCGCTCTATCGGACGTTGCCAGCGCTATAGGTAGGCATTGGCATGTCCTCCGTCCCTGAGGTCGGCCTGCAGTCGCGGAATGCAGGGGTCAAGGCTGAAGAGAACATTAGCCGGTCAGCCTGCCTAAAACAACGGCCTGCTCCCCGACATCAGCTTGGGGGATACGGGGCCAGCGAGCCGTGTAAGCTGACTGTCGGGCATGCCACATCCACGCATAAGGGAGGATGCAGGATGGGAGAGAGGCCAGGGGCGTCGCGGAGGGCATCGCCTGGCGTAGGCAGAAGATCGAGGTGTCAATGGAGACAATGGTGCGCCTGGGGTCGCGCTGGGTGCGGGCTCGCAAAAAGACATCCGCGAACAGCTGTGCCAACGAGGCGCGAGCGATCACGTACGGCTCCTTCTGCTACAACAACGACGACGACTACAGTATGGAAATGCCTTCGTTTCTGTTGTTGCAAACGGCGTTACTACCTTTCTTCTCGTTCATGGACTTTCTACGGACCACCGGGCGAGTGTTTGCGACTTTGCTGCTCAGGCCAGCACGTCGACGGCAGCTGAAGCAGCCACGTCCACAAGTTCGCGGAACATGGGCGCAGCTTTAACCTCAGGTATTGTCCATCATCAGAACAGTAGAACACTTTAAATATTCAGATACGCAGGATGTCAACACTTCAACGATCGTTTGAGTAACGATCGGTAGGATAGAAAAAGCTGGGTGAAGTAGATTCAGATGCAGTCTCTGCAGCGACGCGAACCAGGCAGCAGCAGGGCCTCCCACAGTGGACGGATCCGTTCCACAAGCACGGCGAGCAGCCGTAAAAGGCATCGTGCATCCTTCTCCAACTGTTGATGGCGGGAGGGTGCAGCAGTGATGATCTGTTGCAGTTCCGATCTACAGGAAATCAAAGCGCTGCATCTTGCCTCCTGCCGTACGCTGCTTCTTGACCAGACAGCGGCGAGAGCGTGATGTGGGACTTGGTCAGGGAGCTGCGTCACTCTGTTGCGAGACTGCCGTCAAAAAATTGAACCTACTAACTCACCAGCTCTGCCTTTCATCTCTGCTCAGTGACAGCACCCTCTCCCGCGAGTACAATTTGCAGCCAAGGTCACATCGGAGATTTGAAGGAAGTGAAGCGATACCGTCGCCGATGTGGGTGCTCGCCCTTGGAGCGGTTGCTTTGCAATTCTTTTCTAAATTTCGTACTTTTCAATCAAGAAGCTGCCATCTCTTGAAGTATCGTTTAGATCGCACTGCAAGTGACCCTGTACTGCTCTGACAGTTCCTAGTACTGAACATTGACATCTACAAGACGTAGCCAAGGCGGCACGTGTGGTGATTGCAGTGCTTGCTTCGAGCTCCGACTCTGCCCAGTATCCCTCTTCCCACCATGTCGTCGGGTAGTACTTCATAGCACTTACTATGCTGGCGATGAGCTGCACTCTTCATGTTCTTGAAGACTTGTCTTAGCATTCCGCTCGGGGGTTGCCGTCTTCTGGCGAACCCATGGGCGGTCACCGATATCTACAGGAAGAGTGTGGCACGAATCTGATCTTCCCACTTGTCTCCAACCCTCACCAGCGGAATATAGAAATGACCTGATGGACTCTCCCCAGTGCGGGCAAGTCACAGGAGCAGCCAAATCCGTTGACGAAAGTCGAAGCGAAAGCCGGGCAGCATAGAGGTTTCAAGTGAGCTTCGGCTGGTGGCTGGTGGGTTGAGTCGGCTTCGCTTTCGCAAGCGGTACTCTGTTGCCTGAGCTTGTGGAAAATAGGAGTAGCGGAGTCAAAGGACATTGTGGATATCCAGGCTTGCAATGACTCGTGTATATCGAGCACTTCAGTACTTCCCCATCCGACTGGTCGGTGCGACGATATGGCCATGGCCCGTCAACTTTCTTCTACTGCCGTTTGGTTCATGGGTTGCAGCACTGGATCCATTGCCTCCGCTCGAAAGTGTTGTTTTGCGAAGCTGCTGAAGCCTGCGTCAACAAACCTCCTCTCTCGCTTGACCAAAACTTCAAAAGCCTGGGGCTGGCCGTGACAGCACCAAACAACTCGAGCGCTTTTTCTGCGGACCTCTGCCCCTGCCTTTGGCCTTTGGCAGGAAGGTCTCTTCCCTGCATCGGAGGCACCGAAGCTCGTGAGAGAAGAGCTCTGCCTTCATCCCTCGCGATCACTGCCAGCAGATCCGCGAAGTGGCCCGGGCTCGAAGGTTGCGAGTCGAGGCCTCGTCCCCGGTAAGGCGATGAAGGCCGGAGGCTCCTGAAGGCTCCTTGAAGGCTCCTCGTTGCGGAGGGACGTGCCGTTTCATCGGAGCCTCCACTCCAAATCTCGGCCTCTACTCGAGGGCAAATCGCATGGCGTAGTAGATGGGCACGTAGGCCAGCCTCGTTTGGGGGCCGGGGCCCCTGCCCCTGCCCCACTTCAAGTTCTGTGCCACCCCACCTCATAAACCTCCGGACACCTCCAGCCTCCAAAGCGGACACACGCGCACGATATGGAAAGACAAAGCCGCGCACCATCGCAGCTTCCAACTCCACTGCTCCAGGGGGGAGGCATGGCGGCTGCCAAAGGCCTCAAGGCAAAAGCAAGAAGTGTCCCAAGTTCCAAGCCTTCACTTGCAAATGCCTTGTCCCCCATGCCGGTGGTTCAAAGCATCCGTTCGCATCATATCTCTTTAGCATGAAGACTCTGGCACTCTAGCAAACCAGGGTCAGTCTTTGTCCCGTCACCTCTTCGGCATTGTCACTGCCGATGCAGTTCATCCAGATGAAGCCTACCGGAAGACACTTCCGATCAAAGCAACACTGCTGCGTCTTCGTGTACTTTATGCTCCTCTCCGGCCTCTGGGTCCTTTTTGGAAGTGCCCGAAGACGAAGAAGAGGATGGAGGTCACCAGGATGGAGGCGGAGTAGTTCACCTACGAGCCAAAAGCCTCTTCTGGCTTGCGGTAGCCGGGTAGCTCCGAGCGAGTCTACGGGGCCTTGGGTAGCCACACGCGAGTAGACACTGTGGGCAAGATGTCGCTTCGTGCACCGGGCGGCTACTACACGCAACCTGATATTTGCTTGCAGTCTATGATGCACTGCGCAGGTAACAGATATGACATCGCTAGTTGATCTTGCTGATATTAGTTATTCGTTGTGTCTTGAACCCGACAGACCGTGCTGAGCTACTGAATGTTGCCTGCGAGATGTCCCGCGCCAAGCTTTACACGTCGTATGCAGCACGAAGACATAAGTATGCGTAATACACGAAATCCGGAGCATGAACTTCACCGCCTGCAACGAAGCAATGCAGTACCCTTTGAGGTTCGTACGCAGGCACGAGAAAGAGAAAGCGAGGAGGTGGACATGCAAAAACATTGCTATCTCTGTCTCTGTCTCGTTGACACGACGACGCATTCGAGGAACGGGGTGAAGCATGGCATGCCATCGCCAAACCTACCTGCCCTTGCCTTCGTAATAGCTGGCATCTGGCTCAGACACCCAGGGTCCCAAAAAAGAATCACTCTGCTTCTTATCCAAATCAAAATTTTCTTTCTTCGCGCAGGCCTGCCTGATGGTGGCCCTTTAACTGCATCGTCAGGTACAGCTGCAAGAAACGCTGAGGCAAGATGGCCATGCTCCTTGGCGCTGAGATTTGAAGCGAATTGGGATTTGGCACACCTGCTAAGCCTCCCAGCTTATTCTGAAGGTCCCAACTTCTGCGACGCAAGGCCGCTAGCCCCAGGCACAGCCCGGATCTTCAACAGTCCCCAACGTTGCATGAAAGAGTGGTCCCTAGCTTCATGCCTGAATGCAACTCTTTTGGAATGCAAGTGGCATCATGGTGCCGCACTGCATCAGCTTGCCATGCACCACAAGAGATTTCGACCTCGGCGAAAAACAGAGTGCCCATGCTGCAAAGCTGAAGACTCCATTCATGTGCTTGGAGGCCGAGGACCCGTCGAGGCCCGAAGCCGCGCGACCCGCCAGCCGCGATACCTTCGACCAAGTCTAAGGCATGGACGGGCAGGGCTAAGAGTCATGTTAGGTCCAGTGGAGACAGAAGCTGTCAGGAGTCATGGTGTCCAGCGGAGTTAACAGCTCAGGCTGTACGTTCGATGTTCGACCAAGTCGCAGGAAGAATGCAGTGCAAAACGCCGTATCCAGAAGCACCGCGGCAACCTGACCGTCGCTGAATACGCAGGAGGAGCAGCGGCATTATCCTTTATGGCTAGAGGCAGAAGTACTAGCTGTAATCGTTGTAGTCGTAGTCCAAGTCGTCGTCAGTGTCGCGAGCCGTCGTCGCAGCGCTCGTCGTGCCGGTGGCCGGTAGTAGCAGTCGTAGTACAGCAGCAAAGCGAGTTCTTGACGCAGTGGTGGTGGTAGTACAGTGATTCGGGTAGTGCAGAATAGAGCCAGACATTATCGGAGCACTCATAGACCAAGTTGCGGGGGCGGCAGTTGTGGTCGTGCTACCAACTGGTGCTGAATGACTCTGAATCAACTTACTGCCCCTGCAACTTCAACACACGATGGTTACACGCCAGATTCGAACTACTGTAGATGGCAACTTCGATCATCAAGCGGTCCGTGCAGAGAAACGAGGCGGTGACCAAACTTCACCAGCAATGTGCTGCATGTCACGATGCAAGGGGCGAAGAGAAACATGACTGTCGTGCGCTTGTGGCATTTCTTCCGTCATCGCAGCCGCGGGCTATCAGCATTTCAATCTCCTTCCAAACACAAGAACACGAAGAACCTTCTTCAACCTCGCTCTGTGCTTGGGAACTTGGGATCCCGGGTGTCGAAGCACGATAGACGCAGCGGCACAGAAGCAGCGCCATCACCGTCGTCTTTTGGCCGAGGCACGGCCGGAGCCAGGACGTCGATGCGCCTTGGAGCGGCGGAGCCCGAGTTGCCTGCGTCGGCCTGCCTCGGCCTGCCTTCCCTGCTTCTCGCTTGGAATCCTCCCGATCTAAAGGACTTGTGTGAACCAGCCCTTGGTGAAGCTCGCCGCCAAGGTGCTGCAGTGCAGAGAGGTAGAGGCTGGTTGGAAGAACGACCAAGAAGAAGAGCAACAGCATGGCCTGCAGGAGAGCCCGACCGAGAGCCAAATGCAACCCAGTAGACCAAAGGGTCTTCCAGGGTGTGTGCTTCATGGCATGCGTATCAGCACAGGAGCCGCCACAGAATAGCAATAGGGGCTACTCGAGGCCCCAAAGGCTCTGAGTGAAAGCGCCTGGCCCGCCAAGCGATGGATCCAAGCAAGGTCGCGCCGGCGACGCAGTTGCTCACCCAGGATTTGCACCTCAAAATCATCCCGAGCAAAGAAGCATGAAGCATCCCCAAGCCGAGGGTCCCTGAGCCCAAGGCGGTAGCTCGGGGTTTTTGGAGGTGCAATGCAATCACTCAGCGCTTCTGGGAGGCGGGAGGCTGCACAGCCCGCTGCCCCCCTATTGCCGCACAAAGCGCAGCAGCCAGACTCCACATCGCGATGCTTGCCCAAACGTGGACCTGCACTTGTGCCATGAGGTTTTAGTGATATGATCCCACGGTCGCAATGAGAAGGATTGCAACATGCCTCGACGACTCTGCTGTACGTCGGGCCGACTTCAAAAGCATTGTCCTCAGTGGCGGGAAGCTACGACAACCGGGCCTCTGGAGGTCCGGAACAGCTGAGATCGCCGCAGTCAATACCACCTGGCACGGAAGTCCGGGGCAAGCATACGCATGTTTGTCTCTCTCGCAGGTGCAACAATAAGATGCTGTGAACCCTACAACATCTCCTACAGAAGCCAACTCAAACCAACTTGGAGACCAGAGTTCAGAAACATGCAAACTGCAGCAGCGCCGCAGCAGTTCAGCTCAACAGGTGCGTCGTGTCTCCATCGCAAGTCGGAAGGACGCCGTCAATGGTCTGTGGGTTTTGGGCTTCCGCAAAAGTCATGCCGTCGGCACGAAGAAGCTGGCCCGCCGCACCAGGAAGGTAAGCATCTGAGCACAAACGACAGGTTGCAGGTGCAGAAGCAGCTCGATTTCGCGGCTCAGTGCTTGCCGAGACCTACAGTGCTAGATTCTGCTAGACGTGTCATGGTAACGGCCTCCGCTGCCGCGAAAGCCGCCGCCGGCACCCAAAAGACCCTTAGGAAGTATTCGAGCTCGGCGCCGGTCCTGCATCGCGCACCAAACGACTGTCGGACACAAGATCCACGAAGCTTGGGCAGTTGTGTGCGTGGTCCAGTGCTGTTGCCTGCTGGAGTCTCACCATCACGCGAGACGTTGGGGAAGGCTTGAGGTTACTACAGATAAGCTACAGCCACTCTCATCCTGTGCCAGATCCTCTCTCGTTTGCTTATGTCCTTTTCTTCCGGATTCGACCAGTTTCGCACAACAGCTTCACGGGGTCTGGAACACCGGCCTTCCGGAGAGCAAAGAAATCACCGTGGGGGATCGCCTCACGAGCGAATCGCTACCAGAGTCGCGATGCGAGTCTTCGCAGGCCCAGAACGTCAGGTTTTGAAAGCCTTCTACCCGCCTTCGGGGAGCCGAAGTGAAAACTTCGATCCAGAAAACGCCAAGAACTTGTTCAGGTTTTTGCTACCTCCGCACCGTTGGAGCCTCAAGCCTGGCATTACTGCACCCCAAATTCAATCCCGCCGCACCCTGAAGCTTCCGAGGCCCAGGCTGAGGCAAAGCACTTTGAGCGGAACTGCTTCCTCCGGGCACGCTTCCACGGTTTGCCGTGCAGCGTCAACCCTAGGCCCCAGGAGGTATCCGCAGCTTCTCAACTTCTACACGGAAGGTTGAAAGCCAAATTTTCCACGGTTCTGCTTTTCGATCGGTCCGACGCGGGTGCAGAGAGGGGAACTGTAGATTCTCGTCATACCCTCTCCTCACTGTGATGCATCCAATGTTCGCAAGAGATTGCGGCAGCTTGCGGCACGGCAGCCGATCCGACACTGGCACATGCGGAAAAACCGAGCCAAATCTACAGGACTACAGGTCGGTGCAATAGGTACAGGTGTGGATGTGTTTGGTCGCGCCGCTCTGACCCAGCTCCTCCATCGCAGACGGCATTGCTTGCCAGGTCGAAGCCGTCTCCATCTCCTGGAACTGACACTTGAACTGTCGCACTTCGTGTTGAGCTTCATATCTTCAGAAGTTGCGCTGCGGTGCGTGCGTAACTCTGCGCAAGGGTTTTACAGTCCTACTCAGCTCGTCCTGTGTATCGATACCTGCCATCTTCATCCATCATCTTGGCGCATGCATGGTGGCTCCGGGTGATCGCACATTACAACGATTGACTTGCAATGCAAAACATTGTAAGACTTCGCAAAATTCTGCGACTCTCTCAACTTCAGTAATCTCCTGCTGTCGGACTGATCGACACACTGGCTCGGACAGCTTTGGATTAGTGCGGTGCAGGCGCAAGCTTGAGGTTGAGCGGCAGGCAGCCACGGGTGAGTCTGGAGAGAAAGAATCTATAACTTGAATTTTGACCTTGCTGTTGGAGGGAGGGCTCATGGCAGCGATTGTGATACTTTGCTCCACCCACGCCGCGGAATCTAAAGGACTCATCGGTCGGAGCTGACGTCATCAAGTGGTGAGTTTGGCTGGGGCGGCACATCTGTTAAATGATAATGCAGGTGTCCTAAGGTAAGCTCACTGAGAACAGAAATCTCATGTCGACCGCAAGGGGAAAAAGGTTGCCTGATTTTGATCTCCAGTTCAGTACGAAACACACAAACTGTGAAAACATGGCTTATCGATCCTTAGGTCTGAGAAATATTCAGTTAGAGGTGTCAGACAAATTACCACAGGAATGACTTACCACAGGGATAACTGGCTTCTGACAGTCAAGTCTTCATAGCGATGCTGCTTTCCGGTCCTTCGATGTCGGCTCTCCCTATCATTGAGACGTAGAAGTCTCAAAGTGTCGGAGTGCTCACCCACCAATAGGGAACATGAGCTGGGTTTAGACCGTCGTGATCAACATACTGATGGTTTGTTGGAGAGGAGGAGTTGTGGCATCTGAACTTCGAACCTTGCCTCTTGACTGGCCCTGTTTGACACCATGCGAATCTGCCCAAAAACTCCAGGGCTACAATGGCTGCGAGAAACCATGATGGGGGGCTTGGGCTTCAAGCCTGCCTGCCCTCATCCTTCAGGCAATGTAGCCAGCTGGATATGCCGAAAGACCTTCGAAACAGCAGGTCCTTAGGACCAGCGTGAAGCGTAGATAGAGTCCACTGCTACTGCTTCCCTCGAGCCCTATAGCGCGGAGGAAGCCGACGCCATTTGTCAGCCGTGTGGGAATCTATTACCCGCGGCTGCCAAAATGCCGTACACTACAACAAAGTGAGCACGCGACAATACTAGGAGATTCAAGCAAGGCCAGCCATGGCCAGCACAAGTCCTGTTATGAGATGCGAGTCTTGAAAGCAGGGGCCACTGGCTGCCCAGCAGCTACCCGGCTAGTTTATAGCAACCACTAGGAATTAGGAGGGTAAATGGCAAGCAGAGCTATCTGCGCACTGCCTGAGATCCCAAGTGCTCATTCTTTGGCAGACGCCGTTGCTGGCTGTTCCCGGCTGGCCCGCTGACAGAAATTCGCAATAACGAGTCCTTTGGACTCGTGCGATGAATAATTAAAAGGTGAGACCGCTTAACAATCATCTTCCATACTCAGAAGAAAGCTCTACCCCTGAACAAATCAAACCCTCTGAACACAAGCCGGTGCAACAAGACAAGCCAGGCAACTGCCGTGGGCACATGAGTGCTGCTGCAGCACTGCTTATGCAGCAATCCACTTCAATCTGCATCTCTACCCCCTCCGAGTGTTGAGAAAGAGAGTACCATGCCAGGCAGATGGGGTAGCAATCCCCAATGCCCCAATCCTCTGGCAGGCGTCTGTAAGATCCTACTAGGCCCTAGGCGTCGAGCATCGAAAGTAGGGCTCGGATGCCGACAGCTGCGCCCAAGGCAGCGAGCGCAAAGCCGGTGATGCACTTCAGACTGCTGTCGCCAAGGAGTTCCATGCAGCGGCCGCCCACTAATACAAACACCACGGACGTGAAGCCACTGAGGAGGCCCAATCCTGCGTCGACTTTTCCAACGAAGAAGCCTGAGACGCAAGCACAAAGCGTAATAGTGAAGGTGAAGACGGTAGATATGGCCAAAAGAGTCTTGGGCGGTGTGCTTCCCGCGAATTGCATCCACATTGGTATAAAGATCAAAGGTCCTCCAACCCCTCCAATGGACGAGAGCAAAGCTGCGACGAATGCTGTAGCTATGCACGTGGGTGAAGATGGAAATGCGGCGGGTGGAGATTTCTCGGAACTGGCTGGCTCTTCTGCCTTCCGTGACGTAGCTGACGCAGCTGTCGGCGAGGTCTCCTCAGGTTGCTCCTCTGCAGGGTTCTCGTGTGGCTTCACAGGGGACGCGGTTATGGAACTATGCTTTTTCAAAAGGTCGCAGTCCTGGGATTTGGCTTGCGGCTGCGGGGTCCATGTTCCACATGGCAAACACCAATATGCAGCGCATTGAGTGCTTTGCTTAGCAGCCGTCTTGTCGGAAGATGCTATAGCTGCCATGTTGCCACTGTTGACATGTTCAGCTTCGACTTCTCTCATCCCGATAGCTGAGAGTAGCTCCGGTGGAGGAGCTTCACTAGTTCCAGCCTGGGCTTTCGGCATGCCTTTCTCGGATTGCTGTGCGGCGTACTCCTTGGCAACTTTGATTTGAATCATCACACCGCTGCGAATGCAAATCAGTGCCACAGCAAGAGCCACAATGGAGGTTGGGATATACGGTAAAAGCAGCTGGCCGGCCACAGCCCCTGGTGCTGCACCAATCAGCAAAGGCCAAGCTTGTAGATTGCAGCGACCCGAGCGGTAAGCTTGGATGAATCGTGCAGATGCACCGAAAATGCCCGCGAAAAAGGACGTGGGCACAGCCACGCTCGAGTTCACACCAGGCAGCAGCAGCAGGGCTGGCACGTAGATGACCCCACCACCCATCCCAAAGCAGCCAATGATGAAGGCACCGAAAGCCCGAGCCAACTGGTTCAGCACAAGGTGCCACCAAACCAAGGGACTGGGATATGCGAAGAACGTGATGTCGACCATGCTTCGTTGCCCTAATCCGTCCTAAGAGACTTCATAAGTGCAGTTGCTAAATCGAGCGCTCGACCCAAAAGCTGAACAACAGCAACTTTGAGATAACACCAATGCCGCAATGCGTCACAAATGCAGTTCAACAGCATTCGTCGTCTGAACGCGAGGCATGGGCCCCCTAGAGCATAGAGAAAAGCTTGGCATGCCAGGCATACTGCCGCACACTGCGAGCGTTGCGTGTTCAAACGGGGATGCGCGAGAGGGGCACTGCAAAGCGCCCACGAGCAGTCTTCGGGGTGAAACTGGTGGGAGGTTCTCGAATGCCAGGGCAAGCTCTTCACATGGCGAGAGCTGCACAAAAAGAGCAGCGGCAGCAGCGGGTTGCCTGTTTTGTCACTTCGGTCAGACATGCAAAAGGAATCGCAACTCAGCCCCTGTTGTGCAAAAGCGTCTGGCTCCTCCATCTCACGCCCGACTGCGCACACGGGGCGGCAACTTCAGACGTCCTCCCTGTCCAGTGGCACCGGCTGTCGCAGAATGCCCGTGTGACTTACAGTGAAAGCCCAAAGGAAACGCTGCGATATCATTTTGCCTGGTTCGCGAATGTAGGCTATGCAGAACGTGGCCACCTGTCTACAGTTCATGGCTGCATCTGCATGCAGCGCCCCAAACTCTTCGAGCGTCGAGAAGATGCACGTAGAACTTGCCCACGGCTGCCGGGCAGAGGGAAGCAGGGCGGATGCAGCGAAAACGAAGCGATTCCAATGACCACCTAACAAACCACGAGCCAGTCTGTTAAGGAGTAATTCCTCGATGCCACGAGGCCCAAGAGAATGCGTGGCACCATCTTGAAGGAGTTCGCGGAGGTCTGCAACACCAAAGTGTCGAAACGCATCATAGTGCCAAAACGGTTGGCAATGGACAGCGTGAAATACTTCCACGAAGCCGACTGCGTGCCGAAGTCCTTATAACCTCATACCGAAGCATGGCCGTCACATACGATGCGCACACCAAGCGGTTGCAACAAATCAAGAACAAGGTAGCCTTGAAGTGCTCCTTCTGGTAAGGTTGGGAGATGGTCCTCTCCTGCAAGAAGCTGTAGACACCAGTAGTGATGATTATCCCACCGGCCAGATATGCTTGCCGAAGTACTCTTGAACCATTGCTTGAGAAATCGCAGCTTGTTCCAGATCGGGCCATTGGACGATGCGGCTGGCACAACAGCCGCTGCCGGCCTGGAGCTACGCTGCTAGATCAGCAGCATCGCTTGAGCAAGACTCTCACAAAGTTCACTGTTCTTCGCCTCCATGTCCATGCTTGGCAGCAAGATCGTCCAAGGCAGCAGCTGACAACGTGCAATGAACTGCCACACACTACAATGGGGTGAGATTCACAACACAATGCAGGAGTCCAGGACGGACAGCCCGGGTCCTACGGTATCCACACAAACATGATGCATCTGCACTTCTTCTTGGCCCTTGGCTCTTTGACACCATGCCAATCTGCCAACCAATGCCAGAGCTACAATGGCTACGTAAAACCATGAGGGCGGCTTGGGCTTCAAGCCTGCCTGCCCTCATCCTTGCAGGCAATGTAGCCAGCTGGATATGCTGAAAGGCTCGCGCAAGGACAAGTCCCTGGGACGAGTGTAAAGGCGTAGATGATGGGAATTATTACCCACTGAACAAAGGTGAGGCAGTGCCGGCCAACACGATAAACATCACAGCTGGACATGTTGAAAGAATCGTGTGGTAGAAGTACCGCTTCCCCCGAGCCTTAGCGGGGTGAAAGCTGACGTCATGTGTCGGCCGTGTGGGAATGTTCCACCCACTGAACGAAGGCAGCGGCTGCCAGCGGCCACACGCTACTATGTTGTAAGCCATACAGTAGGAGATTCAAGGCTAGTCGCGGTGCATAGCTGCACTTCCATTAAAGTGCACGTTTTTGAAAGCAGCGGTTACCGGCTTCTACCCGGCAGCTGCCCAGAAACTACCCTACCTCTGTTGGCCAAACGAAAATCAGGCTGACACAGTTCATATCAGATTACCGGCAGAAAACCTGATCCTACTGAGAAGATCTACTTGCACATGGCAAGCGGAGAGATGCACTTCTCACGATCGGTGGCACCAGCACCTGCAGATGTCGCTGCTGGTAGCTGGTAGAGGCTAGTACTGTATACAAAACGCGACTGGATGACATTGGGCATGCGAGTAAAGTTTCGAGGCTTCTCGCCTTGAAGCAAAAGAAAGATATTGTGGTAGCAGGTAGAACTTCGAATCATTTCCGCTCCGTGTTTTCGCAGGGACTACCGGAAAAACGCGCGTTGCTCAGGCCCTTTAGCTGCAACCAAGGTTCCGGGGTCACACGCGTTGAAGCGCGCTATTTCTTGTCCTTATATGTGCAGGATCAACATGCAGCCGTGCATGCTCGACGCTCCAGACTTACCCAGCCACACTGCTGCAACGCTTAGAAGCCGAGTTGTGCGGAAGACATATGAGGCAACGACGGAGAAATTTTATGACGTATGTGAGTCGCAGACGTTCTGTTGAATCTGGCCTTCTTCCGTGTCCTCTGCAAGCACCGCCTTCTGCTCCTGCACACAGGCTTGCTGAAGGGATGCTGTCAAGAAAGGGCCAACTTCAGGACAACATAGGATACTGGATGGGAACACGGGTGACGCTTGTCTGCAAAAAGGGAAGCACCTCGGGAAAGTTCAGTCAGCGCAGTGCATGCAGGGTTCTGCAACTGTGAGGACCCTCAAACGACAGCTTCTGTTTGACCCCTTACTCTGGACCTCGTTGGTCTTCAGCTCCTCCAACTCCTGCGAACACGAAGATGCAGCGACACACAATTGCGCCCGCATTTGTCATTTTCTAGGAAGCTGTTGGCTTCTACTCCGATGCTTGGTGCACTTCTCGTGGTTCCAGTGACAACGATTGCTGCCTGACGGGTTCGCAAGGGATGTTCCATACAGATAGGGTCGAAGCTGCTCCGTGGAACAGTCTATCCTTGCCCCGTGCAAATTCTACGGATCCACACAGCGCGGCTGGCAGCACAAGCAGAACGGTGAACGCTCTTAACCCGCCTCTGCAGCTGCTGACTTGCCCACTGCCTGAAAGGAGAGGTTTGAGCGTGCGCTTCTTCCGTGCTTTCGTTGCCTTGAGGCATGGCCTGGCAGTAACTGCGACGGCGCAAACAAAAATTCCTTCCCATCGTTCCCAGCGAGCCTGCGGAATGCCGCCTGCAGAAGGCTGTGGCTGCTCGGAAAACCCTACGGTATCTGCAAGAATTGCAACAGTCGGCAACAAATGATGTTCAAATATCTTCGGGTTTCCGGTGCCCTTTCCGTTCCGCAGGCGAGTGTCGAATGGAGCCGACCATTGCGACAAACGACCGCTCGGCGAGTCACGAAGCAAGTGATTACCGGAATTCCAGATACCGGTTCACTGCGCCGAAAACACAAAAACACCGCGAAACGCGAATCTCATTGAGTTGGTTCAATCTTCACGACGCAGCAACTGACAGCTAACCCACGTGGCCAACAGCCTGCAGCATCTTTCGCCTTCTTCTTTGCGTAGCCCATGTAACCTGGAAAGCGACATTCAATCGCACCGGGCATGACTCGCAAAACGAATAAACACGACATCCGAAGGACCGCAAGCATGTGAATGAGAATTCGCTGCTGCGGTCGTTCTCGAAGGCTGTGGGTCGGGTGACGACGCGCTTCTGTTCTCGACATAGTCATCATAACAAGTCGTCCGCGACGAGAATGATTCCGGCCGCTGTGGAAAAACACTGTCTTGGCGGGTGCGCTGGTCGTGCCGGGGGTGGTCGGCGATGCAATATCACTGGCCACAATGCGGGTTGCTGCAGTTCCTCTCCAACAGTTCATACCCTGCGACATCGAGATCGCAATGATGGTCCTTGCCATTTGTTCCCATTCTACGGTCGCCGCCACTGTAGCCACTCATGCAAAATCATGATCATGACGTGAGAGCACAACCACAACCACTAGAACCACGACTCAACCACCACTTAATTAATCACCACCACTACCTCCTCCTCCTCCTCCTCCTCACGACGACGACGATTACTGCTGCTACTACTACTACTACTACTACTGCTGCTACTGCTGCTGCTCACACCGCCACTGCCCCTGCCACCCGACTGCGACCTCTACTGTCGCTACTTTTGGCAACGTTAACGCTGGCGTTGCAGCACTGGTGTCTTGTTTTGATGTCTCAGCCACGAGAGTGGACAGGACATGTCGCAAACATCAGCTATCAAAGAAACGTGCAGCACGTCGCAGCCTCTTCTGTGACGTTAAATTAAAGACATCTGGGGTTTCATCGCTGCCACATGATTGCAACTTCTTGGCAAGAAACTCTTGTAGAACAGGGATGCAAAGACCACGATGAGGGCGAGGATCTGCGCGATGCTGATGGGATGCACGTACCTGAGCATAGACTCAACATCTTGGCATCTGATCCTGAGACGCGGAGGCACTCTGCCCAGGGCAAGGTTTGAGGGCATCGTAAGCCTTCTGGGGTCGCTCATGATCTCCTATTGCGGTTTGAGGTTCTGTGGCCGTCATTTCTGCTATGAGTTCGGCTTCGCTGTGCTCGCCTTCCACATCCTGCTAGACATTCGGGATTTTGGCACACTTTGGAGGCCTTCCATCCATGGTGGCCATCAGACTCGTTGACACAGCTCCAAAGCACTCGCCCTCAGGAGTGTCGTTGTCAACTGAGGCTCCACAAGGCACAACAGCAAGTGTCGTCAGCCTCATTGGCAACAGTCTCTCGACCGACTCTTTGGGTTTATCGTCTCTTCCGCCACAACACGAGATTCTAGGCTTTGCTATATTGTAACCCGACAAATTCTGCTTGATCCATGTGCTGGTGGTGCTTGTGTGTTGCACTATGAAGTGTTCCAGTCAGAGATCGGCTAGATTGACCCAGGCAAACTCAAGATTTCGTCTAGCCCTTTTCCGGTGTCCGACTGGAACCTGGGGCTGGACGGAGGAATAGGTGACGATGAGTGTATGATTCTAGGGAAAGGCAGATGAGACCCATTCGGCAAACTCGCATGTTAAGTTTCAGGCTGCAATGAGCAGAAACCGCCCGATACTTACATCCCTGAGAGCACCCACGTAGTCTCGTATAGCTCGTCGTCAGGTCAACGACTGAAAGCGTCAAGCAAGCCATACGTTGTGCGAACAATGGACCATCACGCGCGACACAGCTGCATGCAACACCGTTCATAAGCCCAAAGCACCTTACCGGATACTCGGATACTCATCTTGCACCAGCCAGGCTTACGACAACATCCAAGCGACAATATGTACGATGCCAGGATGGAGAGAACTTGTCGCATGTTCATGGTCGCAGCCAGGACCAAGGCTCCAAATTCCTGCATTGGTGTCAAAATTTGGGTCTCAGAGGCTCCAAGATGCTTTTGGGAGCTCTGGGTCACCTGTGACTTCTGGTTCTGGGCCACTCACAGCTTCGCTGCCGCTCATGGTCCAGGCCTTCACCAGCGAGTAGATGAAAAACCTCAGGAAGACCGCGAAGATGGCCCATACGGCCCAATGCAGCAACACATCTCGCGACAGGCGACTTGTTTCCATTTTTCTGTGAACATCCGTGAACCCAGAACTCCGAGCGATTTGCGGTGGCGCTTCTTGTGACTGAGAACTTGGCTCGCCTGGAATTGACGGGTATGAAACGGCCGGAACACTGTTGCTAGGGCCGCAGACCCTGCCGCTTAAACGTTACCCGGCAGCACCCGGCAGAATGGCAAAAGAGTGGCTCGTGAGTTCGGTGATGCTGCTTCATTCGAGCATGAAGCCAGCGTGCACACACTCTCGCTCTTGGGCTCTTTCTCTGTCCCCATCCATGCAACCTCAAAGGTGGCTCGTCTGACCGCCGAGTCCAATCCAACAACTCTGCATCCAATGCCAATCGCTTAATCCGGGGCGCCGGCTGTCCAGTTACTGCAGAGGCTGACAGAAATGAGGCGTCGAAGACAATGGATGGATGCCTGCGGCACTCTGCCACCAGCTGGAGTTCAGAGCTCGATCTCGGTCAACAGCCAGAGCCGGGCGGGAGAGTTTCGGCATGAGGGCTCGACGAAGTCCAGCATGACACGTAGAACACTTTACATGTCAGGCGCACACCAATCTCAGTGTAGTGGAAACCCCAGTGCGGTTCCGTAGCCTACGTTCTTGACAAGGCGGAGCAGCTTGTGCGGGGACTTGTGTTGTGCATACATCTCACCCAAGACGTAGAATTGACAAGCAACGCCGATCTAATACAAATTCACAAGCAACTTCAGCTGTTTCTGGCTTCGCATCTGATGATGAAAGTGACACAAGCCGCCAGCGCCTGCTCACGAAGCCCATGGCCTGAAATGCTGAGATTGGAGCTTCCAACCGGGACGGCACTTCCAGCAACTCCTCTACGTATACTATTTGCTTGTAGCTCAGGGCTCAGGGTGCCTCACGCCACAAGGCATCGTGTGGTGCTGAGTTTTGCATGATTTACTTCGCACAACAGCTTGACTCGGCCCATGGAGAGCTTGATGTGTTGAGCAGTCGCAGCCGGGTGCTACAAAGGTGTTTGTAGGGTGCGCGGTGATGTACTTCCACTTTGCCGAACTGCCAAAATCTTGACTGCCACATGTGTCAAGAACTCCGTGTGTGTGTGTGTGTGTGTGTGTGTGTGTGTGTGCGTGTGTGCTTTGGATAGCAATCTGGCTAGGATTTCCAAGGTCATGCCAGGGCTTGCCTAGAACATGCATAACCTGTATAATCTTCCCTTCGCACTATGGCACTAAGGTCTCTGGCCTTGCTTGCTCCGCCAGTGGCCAGTAACGTGGCACCGGACACGATGGAGGAGCTTCCGTTAACCTAAGCTCGACAAGAGAAAATGTTGGGCTCACCTCATGGGCACACTGTAAGACTCTGAGCAATTCTCTCATGCATGATATCGGCAGCCGACCCCAACAGCAAAACCACAGAAGCTTGCCGAGCAGTCCAGCGTTATGTGCCTTCCCCACTTTTTTGGTATCAGTTTGTTTTATAAATATAATATGAGCACTAGTGATGCAAAGAATAAAAATGCAATAGCTGGAAGACGCGTTTTGCACTCTCCCTCTTTGCTGTGCTTTGCTCAAGGGTGTGGGAAGCAGGCATTCTCCCTCCCCCTCTCTCTCTCTCTTTCCGCATCTCTTCTGTGTTCATAAGTATGCACACTAGTAACTAGTAAATTCACCACTAGAAGAAACTCCATTCGGAAAATCCTGCTCCTTTGTAGGAAAACGAGTCCGAGGCATACATACGTCGGTGCAGTCTGGATTCATCAAAAACGACATCAGCAATTAGTATTTCCTAACAGAAGAAAAAACCACATGGGGAAAACGCCACGCCCGTTTAGGAACACAACTGCCAGGCATTGCGTTCACTAGTATACACATTTGTAAACCCAAAACTAGACAAAGCCACATTCACCAAATGCGAGGCCCCGCGAGGAAAAATCACTGCGAGGCATAGTTTGGCGCGTTATGCATTCATAAATACGAACAGTTGTATTTAATAGTATTTATTTTCAGTACCCAGAAAGACCACATAGGGAAAACGCAATGCCCCTTTAGGAAAACAACTAATTACGAGGCATGGCTTGCTGTGTTCTGCGTTCCTGAGTATAACATTATAATAATAAATTCAACTACCGAAAAAACCATTCGGAAAACGCGCGTTTCCTTTGAGGAAAATCTGCAAGGCATAAATTGGTGCGTGCTGCTTTCATAAGTATGAACATTAGTAGCCTATTTTCAAGAATAGAAAAAGCCTCACTCGGAAAACACCACGCGATTGGCCTCAATTTGTTCAACATCTTAGCACCAACTTAGCACCAAGCTAGACTAGCTATCGTCCATCAGTACCGAAACCTGAAAATCATTCCGACAATCACATAGATGACCCTTTTAAACCCGAAAATTTCGGGAGGGTAGAAATCATTGAAATCCACTGTGTGGAAAAACTAGGCCTCCACAGCGTCCCTTTCTGTATATTCGGCTGTCTCGGTCGCCGAAGCTACCCCTGCATACCTCATCGGCCAGAGCTTACGCAAACCGCGTCGTGACCATCATCTGCTGACGCTTCAAGAGATCAGCGACACTGATCGATTTCAATCTGTTCAACTATTCTCAACATCTCAATCTCAGCGCCCACCTAGACTAGATGCCGTCCATCACTACCGAAGCTCGAACATGAAATGATGCTAAACATGAGACGATGTTAGGCACCATGTCTTTTTTTGCTTACTCAAGTCTAGACTTACACCACCAAAATAAAGCAAAGTTACACAGCCTCGGTCACCAAAGCTTCCGCTGCATGCTTAAGATAAAGAACCTTATCCCGATTCCCAATATTGCTCATAGCTTCTTCATCATCTCTCAACCAGAAGTCAATACCTATCCAGACGGGCTTCCTCACGCATCTTGCCCTCAGAACAACGCCTTCCTGCACAAGGCGTCGCAAAGACACACGGTGCTCCCATAAATGCACACACGGGCACACGCACACATCCAGCCTGTTGCAGCCGCCATTAGACCCGGAGCGCAGCTTGCCCTGCGTCAGCGCCTGGCAGCACAGGTGCCAAAACGGCTCGGGAGTTAGCGCTTGGAAACCCCGGCCTTACTGAGTTGTTGCTGCCGGCCTGACCAGTCCTGGACGGTGGCCAGGCCAGAGTTGTGGACCAAGCAGAGTTGTTGCTGCCTGCCCGACCAGTCCTGGACGGCCAGGCCAGACTTGTGGACCAAGCAGTGCGAGAGCTCCGTGAGCACGCAGTGGTCCACCTTCCTGAACCGCAGGTAGCCACAAGCATACTCGCAGTCAGACAGCAACCTGAGAACCAGGGACGGACGGAACAGAAAAGGTCACAGCAAGGCGACAAAGCCATAGAAAAAGTGCGAGAAAGGGAGAGACACAGAGAGATGAAGACACACAACCAGATGGAGTGAGGCAGAGAAGCAGAAACCAGCAAGGGCAAAGCCAGAAAGAGAAGCACAAGAAAGAATAACCAAACGAACACAAACACACGAGAACACAGCACGCCCTGGTCTTGCGCAAGATGTCGAGGACATGGCCCCAAGACGATTTTCTGTCTTGGGAACCAGACCTGCCCCCTGGTTACGAGCCCCAGACGCCCGTAGAACGCAACCGCAATGAACAAACTCTGCACGCACGCCCAGCAGCGACCCGTTTCTTGGCTGCGTCCTGGTTGAAGCAGAAGGCTGCCGTGCTAAATTGGCTCGCCAGCAAACTCTCCACCTGGACTAAGCCATGCCCCCAGAGCACAAGCGGACAGTGAGACAGTGCTAGGCCCCCGACCATGTATGTAGACGGTGCAAGCTGGGAGAGTGTCGTCGACCCCCAGCGCCTTGCACATATCCCTGCAGTGCTCCAGGTAGGCCCTGACTGGGTAGATCTTCGGACAGTCTGTGACCTCAACGATTCCCACCAGCTGCTAGAATTCCTAAAGCACCTAACCACAAAAGCCACTCTCACTTTAAAGCCCGCTGCTTTGTGCACAAGGGCCTGCATAATGAGGGCAGTCTTGGTAGCCACCTTGTCGTCCTGGCGTGACAAACGTCACAGACACACACCCCTCACAAAACAAGTCACACCCAGTCACACCCAAGAGCTCTCCTTGTTCATCAGTGCATACGTCGTGGCCTGGAAACCCATGTTCGACACAAGGCCACGAGCAGACGGGGTCTCCAGGGCCAGTGAGAAGCGCTCGAACATTAGACCTAATGTCAGACTTGCTGAGTTCCTCCAACCAACACAAAAATTCAAGATAGTTGCAGTCAAACCGCTGCGGCTCTGACCCGGGGGCCACTTAGTGTGAACCTGCGTCAAGTTTGCGAGCGCCTCTTCTTTGATCTCCTGCTGAGCAAAAAAGGATTCTGGCACACTAGCGCCGCCTAGAAAAAGCCTGGCCTCCCAGTTTCGCTTATTGACAAACTTCTGCGTGAACTTTACGAATTTCACCATTTCTTTCTGCTTTGTGAGCTCGTTCTCATCGCCGTCCAAGTCGCCTGAAACTTGTTGCGTATGCGTATCTCAAAACTCACAACTGCAGGCTGTAGCTGCAGAACTTTGCTAGCACACACTCCAAGTCACCTTCGGCCAGTTCGGTGTTCATGTAGCCGTTCGGGCTGAGAGCAATGCAGTTCTTCTCGAATGGACCATTGACTTTGTCCTGGCCGCGACAAGGAACTGCGTCGCGCACATCACCCTCGTTTTTCGCGGCTGCATCAAGCTGATTCGCCCATGTGCCAACACAGATGATCCTACGCACACCTATCAGTGCTCTTCAGGAATGCAGCCCCCGAGGTGTAAAGGCAGAGGGCCAAAAACTTCCTTTACTTAAGGTACTATATATTTCCAAACGCCAAAAGACAAGGAAGCTTATTCAAGACTACCCAGCTAGAATACAAGAAACAAGTTAACAATAAGAAGGAACTCTTAAACGGGCCTTCAGTGGATTTTGCACCGGCTTGCTACTGTTGACACTGCTCAGGCAGGGTCGGGGAGGGCTGCGGGCCCCCTGATCAGTGAAGAACACAGCGCAAGGCGTGCATCCCTGACTCTGATTTTATTTAGTTGCGCAAGAACGACGAATCAAAATTGGGCGCGTGGGCCGGCGCTGTATCTGTAATCAGAATCTACGTTACAACAAAGCGGCAAGGAAAAGTTAAAGCATGCGCCCGCCACTGATCCATCAGCCGGTCCTTGTCCGGCACGACGGCCTCCAAGACACACACGTCTTTCGGGCTGTGGCATGGGTAGCGCCAAACCTCCATCGCGCAGCGAGAATTTCACACTCACACGGAAGCCTTGCGCAAGCTAAACGATGCTTACGCGGCCAAGGCGCGGCCACTCTGCCCTGGACAAAGTCTGTCCCGTCGGTGATAAGGCACTGGTTGGGCTCCAGCCAACCGTGGTCATAGCCGCTGACGGCTTTGACCGTGCACGAGACGTCGCTCCTTTGGGTGGGAAGATCGGCAACTGCATACGGAGACAAGTATGAACGTTTGTAATCTCGGCAAAGAAAAAGCTACGTTCGGAAAACGCCGAGCCCCTTAACAAAAAACAGCTGCGATGCATAACTTGGTGTGTTCCGCATTCAGAGGTATAAACATTAGCAGACACAACGCTAGGAAAAACGACCTTTGCAAAAAGCCAGGGTGCTTGAGGAAAACAACTGCGAGGCATAGCTTGGTAAGTCATATAGGTATGGCAGCTCATCCCCCTACATCACCCAGATCCAGCAGCCCTGCGCTGCTGGACGTGTCCGAGTTATCTTCTGATTGAGGCCCTGCTGTTTTCGGAATGTTCCCAGAGGCCCTGGGGTTTTCTGAAATTTTTGGGTGAATGTGCCCGGCGCTTCTCGAAAGATGCTCCTCTCAGTAACACCTACGTGGCTGATGGCGGCGTTTCAGATGTAGCATTGGAGATGCAAGGTTACCGTAGACACGCACACTGAAATCAGCTTCATGCAAACACTCCCCCACATAAAGAAGCACTTGGTCACCGTGCCATTGCTTACAGATTTAGGCGGCGCGGCATCGTACGCTGTTCGGGAAAAAGAAGGGCATTATGGCCTATCCTACCAGGACCTCTTGGCCACGTGCACGGCTGGAGCGACGTTGGTCTTCGTAAACTGATGTCGAACAAGCCAAGAAACATAGAGCATTTGATTGTACTTGGAGGTCTTGTGCTCCTCTCACAGTGGCACGGCTCACACCGAATGTCATAAAAGCATGGTTCTACAGGCAGATTTTCCGAGAGCCGGTTCAACAACGGTAGAGCATCTCACTGCCCTGCCCTGCCGACAAACACAACAAGCACTGCCTGTCTCATTCTTTACAGCAGTTGGCATTGTGGAAGGCATTTGTGAAAGATCATGAATCCCACCATGCCCCGGGAATCTCCGCACTGTCCTTGAAGAGCTTCTCCTGGAAGGTGGACGTAAAGCCATCCTGATCTGGCATTGCAGCTTCGAGTCTTGCAATCGCAAGAGTGCCTGGCACGACTGCAGCAAAGAAACACAGGCCAAGAAGCCCATCAGGAGAAGCAAACCATAGACACTGCCTTAAGAACGCCAGGGTAGCTGATGTTCTCGACTTGGAAACTCGACAGCGTGCAATGTAACGCCCGCTAAGCACGCCTTCCAGCACGTATCACGATGGCGTTTAAGCTGGTGACTGCCCTGGTTCGCATGCTTAGACTTGATATCGCCTGGTCAGAGTGGTGTTGCAAAGGCCTTGGCAGCCGCATGGCTAAGACTACCCTGCCTGTGAGCAGGAAGGCGGTCACTCCGCCGGTCACACCTGTCGCCAGCTGCTTTCGTGGCGCTGGGAGTGTGCTCCGGGACTCGGGGCAACGTAGATACGGCGTTACGGGCTCTCGCTCGCTCTCTTACAGCCTGCCTGCAGCGATCAGCCAATCAGCAAGCTTGTACTTCTGTCCGGAAATGGCGATACCCCAGAGCCTCAGTCTCCAGGTGAAGACGAGCCGGTGTGCTTCTCGAGGACACGCTGTGACAAAAAACGGGCCGTCACTGCACTAAACGCATGCAAAACCACTAAGAGTTGCACAGCCAGTGCACGGCGGCACTGTCCAGGGCCCAAGTCCCAAGCATAACGGGCATCATCTTGAAGCTTTTGCCCAGCCTTGGAGCTGCACACACTGGGGGGACTGGGCGGTTGGGCCGGGCTGGGGGGTCCAAGTCCAAGTTGGCGCCGGCGCTGTGTTTGCAAAGTCCGGTGCTGCTCTGTGTGCGGCCGATCGACTCAATGCCGTGTCATGTGGGAGAGAGGCGCAGAGCGACCCATCACAAGAAAGCGGGAAGCTCAAGTCTTGTCCGACAACACCACAGCTTGTCTGCAGTTGCAGTACCAGGAAGGCGAAAGCAAAGCCCATGGCATCTGCACTGGAAAGGAGACGTACTTCAGAGCCTCCAGGGCACGGGAACTCGACATAGTCCGATGCGATCAGACCGCGGCTAGGCCCTTTCCTCGCAACCCGAAAACCTGAAGCACAGCCCCAGACATTCCAGGCTTGACGGACATCGATACATGACAGCTGACACAGGACGCGCTCCGAAGCCGAAGAGCTCAGCGCTCAGCAGCGAGTGCCTCGTACTGGCACCAGGTCGCGGACACGTTGGACAAGGACACGGCCAGGTACTTCCAGAGTGGCACCTCGTGGGGAAACCAGCCGAAATACGAGAGGATCAACGAGCACAGACGAGCTCAGCAGGCTCTGAGCCTCGTACTGTGGCGAGGTAGCTTTCCTGCTTTACCGCCACCATGACGGCGGCGAACCTGAATTTGAATGACCAGGCGGGCTGCGAGTTGAAGCTTCAGGCTGCTGCGTGGCAACGTCGCACACGCAGCATGCATGCCTCAATGCCTCACCTTGCAGCAATCGACCTCCGACGTGTAAGAGATGTTGCACGGTGATCCAGGACTTCGCAGCAGAAACAGACCATGCTTTGCTTTCAGCATAGCAAGCTTGTCAGGCGCCAGGATGCATCGGGGTCGTGGAACAAGCAGGCTGGAGACAAGCAAGCGAAGACCCAAATGGAAAATGGAAATGTGAATTGAAGAGTCACAAAGCACAGGCATGGTTTTCGAATTCGCATCCGTGCAGTGAAAGGCAGACAGAACTTATGTAATCATAGCCGCTAGCACAGCCAGGTTGGAACTAAACCAATCGTCGTGATGCAAACATGAGGACAAGAATCAGAGCAATGACGGTCAGGTTCATGTTGCTTGAATCTGTTTGAGACCACATGACCATTTTGAATGAAGGGGCCTTCGGCGAAGATTGTACGAAGATTGTGGTGCCACGTCTTCTGTACAGAGGCCAGGTTCAGGTGCGAAGACCAACGGACAACCGGCTCTGGAAGGCCCATATCTTCTTGGACTTGGATCCCGGTCATTTTGCCCTCGCTTGTGTTCACTTTCATCGATTCACCAAAGCATCTTGAGCAGCAGAGCACCTCTCGTCAATACTTGCACGACAAAGGGCCACAGCTCCACGTCCTGCTCTCGCAGAGTGCGCACTGGAACGGAAGCTGGGAGGTGTGCAGTATAGCCGCCAGTCGGTTGCAAAGCACCAGGAAGACGGAGACTTTGAAATACTCCTCAGTCAAAATCCAAGAGGGTATTTCTGGTACAGTGGCACTACCCCGGCACCCGGAGAGAAATCCTTGCGGCTGTGGCTCATCTCCGTAAGGCTCCGACATGATGCGCTCCTTTCGTTTGGTTCTAGGGGCACGGCTTTAACAGGCAGTGTTCTGACAGTGTCATAAACCTTTGTGATCCAGAAATACCCAGATTGGATGGCACTATGCACCATGTCATTCGGGGATCTTATCTTACGGACCTGCAGCACGCCGTAGGCACCCAGAGAAATGATAATGCCCCCGGCAAAGACGACGCAGCCTGAGGGTGCTGCGGCAAATACGGGCAGGTTCATCGAAGTCGAGCCTACCCACTTTCAGCGCAAGGTCATCACGAGCAGACTTGATCTAGGTCGTCTGGCCTGGAAGACCAGGGGGACGCGTGGTCCTAGAGCGCTAAACGGCGCTAAACTTTATAGAGTCGGACTTGAAGCCAAGCTGCGCATGGCCGCGCCGAGATCCGTCTCCTGACAAAGGAGACAAACCCCGTGGCTTCTTTTTGGCAGCACAATCACTCTGAGCGGGGGGGCGGGGGGGTTGGAGTCTTGTGGGTGCTTGTTTCGGGGGCCGCCTTCCCCCAGTAACAACGGGCCACTCTGTCGGCTCAAGCTGCACAGTTCTCGTCTCAACTACAAACCACGAAGCCGTGCACGTCCTCACTCATCGGCTGCATGCTGGCTCGATATGGCTGATTTCCAACAGCAGCCGTGTTTCAGAAGTCGGCTTGTGTTGCTGCTCAAATCTTCAACATCCAAGCATCCACTTCATTCTGGCTTGAAACTTCCTATGGCCCGGCTAACAGCCGACCGTAATTAGTCCAAATGCCACTGGACACAATACTCCAACTCACCTCAATATTCTCAATGCTTGGCGGCAGGATCGTCCAAGGAAGCAGCTGACAACATGTCATACACTACAATGAGGCGAGCGTCACAACATAATGCGAGCTTCGAGGGCGGACAGCCCGCGTCTTATCCACACAAACATGACGCATCTGCACTTCCTCTTGGCTCTTTGACACCATGCGAATCGGTCCAACTAGGGCATACCAGGGCTACGATGGCGACGGAAAGCCAGGTGGGGGGCCTTGGGCCTTGGGCTTCAAGCCTGCAAGCAATGTAGCCAGCTGGATCTAATGCCGAAAGACTGTCGCAAAAAACAAGTCCTTGGGACAAGTGTAGACGCGTAGATAGAAGCTACTGCTTTCCCTCAGCTTTAGCGCGCAGGAAAAGCCTTGTCGGATGTATGGGAGATTTTACCCATTGAACATCACGGAACAAAGGTGAGGAAGGCGGTGCCGGTCAACACGCCATACACAACAGTGGAGAAAGCATGACAATAGAATCGGAAACTCAAGCAAGCCTTGTCGCGGCCAGTCCAAGTCCTCGCAAACACGACTGCACTCCATGCAAGTCTTGAACACGGAAGCCGGTACCGGAAACTACCCCTACCTCTGTCTGCCAAATTGGCCAAATGGGCAGATTCTCAGCCAAAACTGAGGGACGCTATTTCCCACTAAGCAATTCAAGACTGCACAGTGCAAGCCGAGAGATACTCTTCTCACGGCACATGCTGCTCCCTTGCAGGCCGGGGTAGGGCATGGGCTGCTGGACGAACACATCCCCATGTCGTTCAAACCACTGAACCGACGTCTCGTCCATCATCTCACAGAAAGCATCCTGCGCATGTCGCGCGCAGCAGCTGGAGAGGGTGCTCAGGGCGCTTTGAAAACAAACGAGCTCTTCACGCATCTCCTGCTGCTCTGCAAGGGAGAAGGCCTTCCACTGATCTTCGAATCTTTTCGTGGCTGCGGCGTAGATCTCCTCCTCCTGCCCCTTGACGCAGTTGTTCACGAACCGGTCTCCCCACGGCGTGCGGCCGTCCGCTTTCAAGTACGCAGCAATGTCGTCAAGCAGCTGCTGCTCCTCCGGGCGTCGATTCTGCAGTTTGTTGACGTGAGTGCTCAGGTAGAGGACATCGGCAAGGCCCCAACCCAAGCGCCGACGCAACATCAAGAGCGACCAGTCATAATGTTCTTGAATCATGACATAGTCCAGCTTGTGAAATTCATCCAGAGGTAACTGCTCCGTCATCGGTTGCCCGGCCATTGGCCCACAGCACTTGTCCAGTGCTTCTGCATTGGCTTTTCCACACCATGCCGTGGGTGCTTGGTTGCTCAGCAGCTGTTGGTACCCTGCAGATGTGTTGTCAATGCTTACCTGGTCCGGGAATGTCAGGAAGTGCTTCATGCTGGACATCACGCGGTCGAAGGGCTTGCGGAAAAAGGCAATCTTCACGTTCCCCTGCACAATGAGATCCAACGCCTCGTCCATGACTGCATGTATCGGCCAGATGTTAATCGAGCCAGGGTGCTCAATCGCCATCCTTCTGAGGACCTCTGGGCCAACTGTAGAATGGAAAGGCTTTGGGAAGTACTCGCCTGGGGCTGCAGACGTCAGATTGTGATTGTCTGCATAGTGGAAGAGGATCCTTGCCAACGTGCCGGAGCCAACGGAGTGCAGCTTCATGAACACAACTCGCGTCACAGGATGCTCCTGGTCGCGACCCACAAACCTTGAAGCGACTGCAGTTGACTGCAAAGGCCTCGGCTTTACTGACTTGCAGCTCAACGCGGACATGGCCTCATCTCTACACCCACTGCCCCCTTGCAGGCCGGGGTAGGGCATGGGCTGCTGGACGAACACATCCCCATGTCGTTCAAACCACTGAACCGACGTCTCGTCCATCATCTCACAGAAAGCATCCTGCGCATGTCGCGCGCAGCAGCTGGAGAGTGTGCTCAGGGCGCTTTGAAAACAAACGAGCTCTTCACGCATCTCCTGCTGCTCTGCAAGGGAGAAGGCCTTCCACTGATCTTCGAATCTTTTCGTGGCTGCGGCGTAGATCTCCTCCTCCTGCCCCTTGACGCAGTTGTTCACGAACCGGTCTCCCCACGGCGTGCGGCCGTCCGCTTTCAAGTACGCAGCAATGTCGTCAAGCAGCTGCTGCTCCTCCGGGCGTCGATTCTGCAGTTTGTTGACGTGAGTGCTCAGGTAGAGAACATCGGCAAGGCCCCAACCCAAGCGCCGACGCAACATCAAGAGCGACCAGTCATAATGTTCTTGAATCATGACATAGTCCAGCTTGTGAAATTCATCCAGAGGTAACTGCTCCGTCATCGGTTGCCCGGCCATTGGCCCACAGCACTTGTCCAGTGCTTCTGCATTGGCTTTTCCACACCATGCCGTGGGTGCTTGGTTGCTCAGCAGCTGTTGGTACCCTGCAGATGTGTTGTCAATGCTTACCTGGTCCGGGAATGTCAGGAAGTGCTTCATGCTGGACATCACGCGGTCGAAGGGCTTGCGGAAAAAGGCAATCTTCACGTTCCCAGGCACAATGAGATCCAACGCCTCGTCCATGACTGCATGTATCGGCCAGATGTTAATCGAGCCAGGGTGCTCAATCGCCATCCTTCTGAGGACCTCTGGGCCAACTGTAGAATGGAAAGGCTTTGGGAAGTACTCGCCTGGGGCTGCAGACGTCAGATTGTGATTGTCTGCATAGTGGAAGAGGATCCTTGCCAACGTGCCGGAGCCAACGGAGTGCAGCTTCATGAACACAACTCGCGTCACAGGATGCTCCTGGTCGCGACCCACAAACCTTGAAGCGACTGAAGTTGACTGCAAAGGCCCCGGCTTTACTGACTTGCAGCTCAACGCGGACATGGCCTCATCTCTACACCCACTGCCCCCTTGCAGACCGGGGTAGGGCATGGGCTGCTGGACGAAGATGTCACCATGCCGCATGAACCAATCCTCAGATGTCTCCTGCAAGATGAGGTGATCTTAAAGAAGTGTTGTTTGAGGTCCATAAGCGAACTGATGCTCAGGGTGTCTGGTCGGGCAACCAGTGCGGGTTTCAGTGGCAAAATACTTCAGCTGGTCTTGTGATTTGCTATGTGAAAAAATGTGAGGCTCGAAGTAGTCTGTGATCAAAGCTCGCACGCCGCCACAATGCTACAACAATGAATGTGCATTCGCTATATAGCTCAAAATATGGTCAAAAGCGTGTAGAAAATACGGGGCTGTGGTTGAAGATCCCAGGCGAAGTAAGACTAAGTAATGGAAGGCGGCTATCCCTTGCCCCGGGCAGCGCGATGCAGTCCTTCATCATCTCACAGAAAGCATCCTGCGCATGTCGCGCGCAGCAGCTGGAGAGGGTGCTCAGGGCGCTTTGAAAACAAACGAGCTCTTCACGCATCTCCTGCTGCTCTGCAAGGGAGAAGGCCTTCCACTGATCTTCGAATCTTTTCGTGGCTGCGGCGTAGGTCTCCTCCTCCTGCCCCTTGACGCAGTTGTTCACGAACCGGTCTCCCCACGGCGTGCGGCCGTCCGCTTTCAAGTACGCAGCAATGTCGTCAAGCAGCTGCTGCTCCTCCGGGCGTCGATTCTGCAGCTTGTTGACGTGAGTGCTCAGGTAGAGGACATCGGCAAGGCCCCAACCCAAGCGCCGACGCAACATCAAGAGCGACCAGTCATAATGTTCTTGAATCATGACATAGTCCAGCTTGTGCAATTCATCCAGAGGTAACTGCTCCGTCATCGGTTGCCCGGCCATTGGCCCACAGCACTTGTCCAGTGCTTCTGCATTGGCTTTTCCACACCATGCCGTGGGTGCTTGGTTGCTCAGCAGCTGTTGGTACCCTGCAGAAGTGTTGTCAATGCTTACCTGGTCGGGGAAGCTCAGGAAGTGCTTCATGCTGGACATCACGCGGTCAAAGGGCTTGCGGAAAAAGGCAATCTTCACGTTCCCAGGCACAATGAGATCCAACGCATCGTCCAAGATGACATGCATCGGCCAGATGTTAATCGAGCCAGGGTGCTCAGTCGCCATCCTTCTGAGGACCTCTGGGCCAACTGTAGAATGGAACAGCCGGTGAGATGGATAGTACTTGCCTGGGGCTGCAGACGTCAGATTGTGATTGTCTGCATAGTGGAAGAGGATCCTTGCCAACGTGCCGGAGCCAACGGAGTGCAGCTTTATGAACACAACTCGCGTCACAGGACTCTGAATCTTGTTGGCTTCGACCTGAGGCACTGCACTGCGCACTGCACGAGTGGAGATTCTCAAAGCGGCTTCATATCGCAGGGCACAGCTCAGGCCTCGCCGACGTCCACTTGCGGTGTCACAGGGCCACGGATTCGACTCCTCAAGTGGTGGAAGTCTCTGCAGTCTAAACAACCGGTGCCTGGATGACAACATGAAATCGACTCTCTGAGGCTGTGCACTTCTCCAGAAAGACTCTAGGCCGCATCAAAGAGAACCACGCGGGGCCGAAGTAAACGATGCACAAGGCCAGCGCCGCCACTGCTCTCACCATGGCCATGGCGGGCAAGTGCGAGATCAGGGCCTTTCAACAGAAAGCCCGATGGAAAATCGCACCTTGGTTGCAGAAATGCCTCCGCGATGCAGATTTGCCGGAGATCACTGCTGCAAGCTTGCTCATGTCTGCGCAGTTCAGTGTGCATTGCGGGTGATTTTCTCCACCGGTGATGTATGGCCAATTGGATGGGGCCGGACGCTTGGGCATTGCCCAAGCCGCTCATCCCGAAACAAAAGGAACTGAAACTTCGTGACGGCTGACAGCTTTGAATCTTTTGCATCCAGCCTGCAACGCCTCAGCTTTGAATCTAAATATGGCAACATGCCCCAAACTAGGCAAACATGGCCCTGTAGCAAAGACTTGCAATGCTATGGTGCGAAAATCCTCGGCTGAGCGGTGTTGAAGGGAACAAAGCGGACTCCAGTCATAGATCTGCACTCCTGGGAGCAGCATCGCACGTAGTAAGACTGCAAAGCAAACCGTCCCTGGGAACCCGACCCTTGGGACAGGGCATGGCGCGGAAAGTTTGTGAGTGGATGAGTGAGGGAGTGAAGGAGGGAGTGAATGAATCAGTGGGTGCACGCCTGATGCGCTAGACGGGATTCAAGCCAACCTGTCGAAAAGAGGTACGTGGGCGCATGATACAGCGAATGTCCACGCGTCCCTTGCGTACTCCGTAAGCTGAGCCGTGAGCCTGCGAAACACTCCATGATGATGTCGTCTTCTGCTGGGCACTGAAGGCTCTGAGAAGCTCCCTGTTGTATTCTCAACAAGCCCTCTGTGTCCACACCACAAAAATATGAAAAATCAGTGACTGCGCATGATCCTGCTTTAGCTTCGTGTCTTTGCAGCAAGCCGCACAGGTTCAGGCAGCATACAGACTGCTCGGACTGTCACATGTTTATGATGTGATTGCTCGTCGTGGTGTGTCATCACAACAGCTGCCAGTGCAGCGCAGCAATTCCAGGCTCTCTTCGCAGCTTTGTAACCTCTGGCAGCGGCATGCCCTTTTTTCGTCTGTGGTGCTTTCGATGACAACCCTCTGCTAGCTGCTAGGCTATGCTGGGCCTACGTGACCCGGCACCTTCTCTTCCCCCATCGACGGTGGAGCCTTGGGCGCCACCGGAACGTGCAGATCCCGCCCCATCGCTTTGCGATTCGGGCCCGGAAGGTGCCTCCGAGGCCCCCGAAGCGGGAGAATTCCGCGACCTACTTCAGCCTACCTCTCGTCCACTTGTGGAAGCAATAAGTCTATGAGCACAGTATAGCCATGGACATAGCCGTCACCATCGCCGGCCAAAGCGATTGTCAGCATGTTAACTAGGAAGTCACAGTGCAGACTTGGCAGGGGCCTCCGATGTATCCTGAACCAATCCTAGTGCTTGCACTGTGCGCCTTGCTAAGTTTTCTGCGCCTGTTGTGTTCTGGGCAGCTGCGACCACGTCGCGGGTCTGGCGGTGCTGATGCCCTGGCCGCCCTGGCCCTGATCCCTTAGCGGCTGAGCCTCGGCCCAGGCAGCCCAGGCAGCAGAAAGGGGGGATTCCGTCTGCCTCGAAAGCTCTGAGGGGCCGGCCCTCGAGACCCCGTACGAGAACGGAGCATCCTCGGCTTCGGGTCCGGTCCTCTTCTTCGGAAGTCTAGGCTTCGATGTAACGGGGGTGCGTTGGACGCAGGGACAAACCGAACGCAGTAGCTGACTTGTTTCAAGTCGTACCATCCTGGGCTCCCTCTGCTGGACTGCTCCTCCTCTAGGATGGGTGGGTGTTGGTTTGGGCTTGGGGAATCCCTCTCCTCCTGTGAGCGAGCGTGGTTGCAGCATCAATTCCCGTTGTTTGTGACCCATCCCTGCGACTGTCGGCAAGTTCCGGACATCCTCATCATCTTCATCTTCATCATCATCGATCTCTTGCTTTACCACGCAGGTCCAAACAGAAGTGCCAAAGTGTCTCGCAGATTGCAGCCCTGTTAGGTGTGTTGGGGACATCTTAGTTCCAAAAACATCAGCCGTCACGAGGATTCGGATGGCCTTAGATTCTTGCAAGGCCGCTCTTCCGGTTCCAAGCTCCCCATCCCTGTCACTGCTGCAATATGTGAGGCATCCATACATGATTACTACGCTCATGCTGCGACAAGCACTTGGAGGTCTGGGATTTGTCGAGTTTATGCATACGGGCAATGTGTGTCTGGTTGAAACAACGGCTCGTCGTTCAGGAATGCCCCGGACCCAAACCTTCGACCACGGCAGCTGGTGTGCATGAGGTCACCCTGCGGGCGCTCGAAAGAGCAACAACTGCCCGCGCTCACCCGGAACACGTACACCAAGGCCTCATCACAATTTACCACGGGCGTCGCATCACCATACCGTTACAGCATCACAGTATCTCACAGTCCAAAAAGCGTGATAATCTCTCTCGTTATCCCTGAGTTCCCACCGTCTGTTCGCAACCTTCATTGCATGTCTTTGTTTCTGCCCCCGGAACTGTCATGAAGCTACTGAGGCAAACGCGCCAAGGTCTTCTCGGCGTGTGCCAGCCTGGCTGTCGCTTGAATCATAGTCTCAGGAATCTGGTTTCATCTGAAACCAGCAGTGACACGGGATCATATGCATCCCATTCATCCTATCTGCTGCACCTGTCGTTCCTGTTGCTCGACAGTGAAAAGGAACAACACATCGGAACCCATAAATCTTGAATAAGCTCTGTTGGCACGGGGGATGGAGAGAAATATTCAAAGCAAGGTCTCTTTGCTCACGTTTACCAGTATCCAACTAAGGTCTACCCGAACCTCAACTGGCTGGCTGAATATATTGTGTCCGCAAACGTCAATAGTGTCCGGCAACCTACACAAAGCCAGGCTGACAGGTTTTGCTAGCTCATTGTACGGCATAGTGGTAGTGCAGTGTTGTAGTGTCCGAGCAAACAACAGTGATAGCCTTTTCTTATCCCAGAATCTAGAAAGCAGCAAGAGGCTGCTTTACAGACGCGGGCAATCTGGGAGCCCTCTAGAGCTCCTTGCCTGCGAGCCAAGCACCGAGGCTTTATCAAGTCAAGTTACACCCCTTCCCGATACGAGCGTTGTCTCTGACAAATCCAAGAGTCGGGACATATTACAACCACACAGTTGTCTAATCCGCAAAGCTGCAAACTACAGCAGTAACTGGAAAAGGACATGATGGCAACGAACCAACGCAACTGATGCAGCCTCTCTTCCGGTTGTACTCGCCGTTTCTTGCGCCTTTCAAGCGGTGAAAACAGCGGTCCACAAACTTGCGCAGCTGCAGGATTGCGAGGGCGGCTTGTCGCATCTGAGCTGGCTGCGGTCCAACCACAGGCAAACTCCGAATCACTGTCTCGGCTTGCTACGCTCAGCCCCGACCCTGCTTGTTGAGCCTCTGATTGATTTGGTGGAGCGCGAAGCACAGCAACAGAATGAGCGAAGCTGCCGGATACCTAGGTTGACATACACAATTTACTCTGACGGTATGTCAACAACAACACGCTGAAGCATCATACTCTGGACCTGGAAGCATTTCATTTCTCACTTGCGTCCATCAGTGCCAAGTTGCGGCGAGACGACGATGCCCTGGGCTACATTACCTTGGCTGCTTTACGGGCTGCCCGCACAGGAACCTGCCAAGAAACCTAGCTGTTCTCCCGGCTCTGCTCGAGTCAATGCAGTGTGGTGTGCGGAACCTTTGCACATGTTGCTCTTCTCAACAGAAGCTGAACCGAGATCAGTGTTAGATTTCAGCATCAAAGCCAACTGACCCGGAAAGGCGTCCAAAGAAGTACCTAATTACGACTACCTGCAGTCATGCTTGGGAATGTGGTGGTCGGAATCCCTACAGGCGAAGTCTCTGAGTGTAGCTGTAAGGTGAGTGGTGAGTGAGTAGGGGCCGAGGAGCAAATCAGCTCCATAGAGGCCTCCGCGTAAGCATTCCGCTCCTTGGGTTCAACAGGACATAGCAGACATAGCACTCATGCTCTGCATTCTGCCGGGGCGGGGCGGGGTAGTACCTGCAGTGGCTTCTGGCACAGGGCTTGGGAGTGCAGGATCGATATGCCGCCCCCTCACGCGGCGCTTTCTGCACAAGATGTTGGCGTGCTTTACAAGTCTCTAGGCATCATTCCTGACGAAGCTGAAGGCCATGGCAAACCTAGCAGCAACGAGCATGTCGCCACTTCCAACACTAAGCCAGGTACAGCGAGCCTGGCATGCTTGCACACCACTTTGAGCGACGTGAAGACTGTGACACTGTGAGCAGCTGAAAAAAAACGGGATAAGGAGATTTTATCCCTCAGGGTTTTGGGCTAAGGGTGGCTTTGCGGCCAAAGTGCGGAAGCGACAACCACGAAGAATTGACCTGGGCAAGCTCAGGGGATGACAAGTTTCACTGAAAGCCAACGTTGAGGACCGCGACTGTCACTGTTGTGCGTGGCATCGCAAAATCGAAACTCTGGGCTGGACACCGTTGCTGATGCCCCGCATGGCTATGATTGCGACGTTGATGTTGCCGTCAGCCTGGCACATCGTCGTGCTGCCGGGGCTTCATGTAAGTGCCCGAGGTGAGTGTGCAACGGACTCTGAGACCAAAGGAAGGCGCAAAATTGGTCACAAGGCCCAAAGCCCCAGAGCCTTGAAGGAGGAGCTGCCGGACATGCTCGCCTCCTCAAACTGCTCGGGCGTCAGGGAGGAGGCCTCGGGAGCAGGCGCGCGCGAATGCGAGAAAATGTCGGCGGTCCTTTTATTTCGGCTCCACTGGAGCCTTTGCAGCGTAATGCCAAAGCCCAGATCGTCCGCACCCTCTTGTCTTGGAGTGCAAATTGTGCAAAGGAGCTTGCAGAGACTTGGCAAAAGGTTTGTGCTTTTGGAGTCGAGTTTTGGCCGAACTTTGTCTCGGCCCCGGGGCCCCAAGCCCAGCCGCCCAACTCCCAGGCAAAGCGAAACTGTGCGATGCCACTGGGCCGCGGCACCAGGGCCTCAGACACGAGATGAAGTTTAAGGCTTGAGGCGTGGGATGCGTGGCTCAAAACCCGCACCTGCTCGCCTGGGCGGAGCGTGGCGAGGAGCGTGCCGGCGAAGTCGCAGATATAGACCTCACAGTCATCTCCTGCCTACTGCCCTGCAAGTACCATGTTATGTGCACGGAATCATCTCGTCAAAGTGCTGGAACGTAGCAAGAGCGACGACCCAAGCTCTTGAATGATTTTCCCGGCTTTAAAAACGTGTCTGGACAGCAGGCTGCTGCTGCTTGATCGTCGGCGAGTGCTGCAAGTGCGATTGTTCTCGCAGCAATGGCGGCAACAAGAATATCAATGGTACTGTAAATGCGATCATGATCGCGCCGAGCAAGAAATGCCACTGCAGCCAACAATGCGGACCATTCCAGTGGAGCTCCCGACTGGTGCTAGGGCTTCGGCAGCACCCATCTGTCCTGTGCAAGAGCTCTCTTCAGCGGCAAGAACTCTTGAAGAAGGCACGGATACGGGAATACGCCTAAGCAACGTATAAGTACCCACAGAAGTACCGGAGCCGCGGGAGCCGGGCCTAGGTTCGCACGGTCATCCAGGCGACCATCGGCTCGAAGATCTGTCACCTACGACCGCTCGTGGAAGTGAGTCCGGGCTGCGACTCTTTGCCTGGTCTTATCGTGACGCTGCGGCACACGCCCCCCCCCACGGCCTCCACGACTGCTCTTGCAATGATGGACAGGTTGCCGCCGCTTCCAGGAAACACTGACCTCGGACTCTTGCAGTCGGGACCACGCCCCTGCATGAGCCTGCATCCTAGGAGACGTGGTAGACACAGCGCCACACCATGCATATGCCCCAGCGAGCACTCTCTGAGCCGTCCAAGCGCCGCACCGGAAAATCAAGGAATGTGCAGGCGACCAGGCGACAGCACGGACCGACCTTGCGCTTCGCCGCTTCGCTCTGCTTTCGCGACTTGCACGTGTTCGCTGCTTTGCGCAACTTCTTGGGGCCCGGCTCCGTGAGGGCACCGTCATCGTGCGGGACCTATACAGGTACCAGAGGCAGTGGAACCCTTCGGCCAAACGCACGTGCCATCGCGTTTGGCTCCAATTTCTCTGTCTTGCTCTCGTTGCAGAGTGCGCATCGCGAGACCCCTTCCTGCACTCTCTGGCTTCGCTCCTCTCTGCTTTCGAAGGCTGCAGGTCCTGACCCTGCACCCCTGCACCTGACACTCAGGAACTGGAAAAATGGCCAGTGGTCCCGGCTCTGATCAAGTCCAGCTGGGATGGCAAACTACACAGATTGTAACTTCCGTCCCATGGCAGACTCTGTCATGAAAAGATGAATCCGACACTACTTCAACCGTGGACGCGGATTGTAGGTTTTGTTGTGGGCGCATGCGTCATGCGGCTGAAGGATCTCGTGCCATACTTTGAAGACCTAGAACTCCCCCCCCCCCCCTTTCGTAGCCGAGGCAAAGGCAAAGCCAGGGCCTGGGGCCCACTCGAAGCTGCTGGGCGCATCGTAGCTGCCACCTCCCGGGGAGGGCCACGCGGCCACGCCCATCGTGTTCTCACTGCCCTGCTGAAGGTTCACCCAGTGACCCAGTGCACTCCGAGCTCCGGGCTGGTGTTGCCGACCTCTTGCCCACCAGGGAGGCTCGAGCCGATCCTGCGTAGACACCAGCTTCGCAGCACTCTGACGGCAGACTAGACGTAGAGCCAACACCACCTCACGAGCGGTGGGCTTTGCCTTTGTCTGGGTAGATCTACATTCCCTGCTGTTTCTTGGCGACCAACATGTACAAACGCACCGGCAAATCGGAAGGCCTCCTCCTCCCGTTTCTCTCTCTCTTCCGGGCTTGGGGCCCCAGGCTTGGGGCACCCGTGCGCGGGCGCACACCCGCGCTCTTGCTTGCTTACTTAGGGGTCTGGGCCCAAGCGGACCCTGGCCCGAAGGCCTACCCCCTCAACGGTCCGCGACGTCCGTAGGTCGAAAGGCCCCTTCCGGGGTTGAGAGATGACTCGTTCCCCCACGTGAGCTTGAGTACCACGTCCCCCAAAACCACCAACATCTAAGACCATGACCTGGCAAACCTGCAAGCTTCACGTGGGTCTTCCGAGGTCTCTCTGTCTCTCTCTCTCTCGCTCCAACTTGGCTGCGTCTTTTTATTCACTTATAGATCTTATAGTTGTGTCCCTTCCCGAATGCAGCAGTTTCCGAGTTGTTTGGATGTGACCAAGCCCTCAGGCACTGTTGTCGATTCACCTTCGGCTTCTCTTGACAAGCACTTATGATCCGTCAATCTATGGACCTCCACGAATTGCCACTGAACATGACTTCTGAGTGGCGGGTGCATAGGAACCCTGACACGTCGGCACTGAGGGCAGGACTGGTACCACGGCATGTCTCGCGCCGGTAAGCCGTCCATGCAGCCAAAACGTCCCAACTGCGCAATCGAAGGTTATCAAAGGTATACGGAAAGGGTACTGGTACTGCAGTCAGGCTGGCTTCCCGCAAAAAGCAAACTTGCCTTTTCCTGGCAGTCCGCCGCATCAGATTGTACAAGAAGCGGCTTTCGAACTCCTTCGCTGTTGAGGGTTTGAGGGCCTGCGTGTTTGCACGACCTTTGCATGCTCGTGGAAGATCTCTGGGAAGGTTGGTCAACAACGATTGAAGCCACCAGTTAGCATGTACAGGAATAGCACACAATCCAAATACATGGCCAGTTTCACATCCCATGCTGTGGTACTCCAATGTCGGCCCTCTGTGTTTGCACTTAACAAGAGTTGGCTCTGTCCTTCTCCAACAACCCGCCGTACCGTCATGGAGACGTTTCGCGTATCGAATGCGATGTCAACCTCGGGCTCATTACAGTATGGTTCCTCTCCTGGCTCTCGAGCTGTTCCACTTAGCCGTCCGGCGCGTCAGTGCATCTTTTGAGGCTCAGCGTGCTCTGGGGTCAGAAATGCCCAATTGCAAACCCTCCACTGTGACTCCAAAGTACCCGGAAAGTCGACAAAACCTGAGCAAGATTTCGAAGAGCTTGGGGCCCTGCCGCTCGCAGTGGCTCACGGGCAGCAAACACGGGCTCCAGCGCCTGACATACAGCTTCAGCATGCTTCAGCACTAAGCATACGGTGTGGAATCGTGGAAGCTACAAGTAGCAGCTAGAAACCTTCACATTCATCAAACCGTTCTCTGATGCCGAGCACTTGCTCAAGCCGTCCCATGCACTGCTGGGTGTCGCACCAGACTCAAAGAGTCGTAATCCAAAGGCTCGAAATAAAGCTGGCGCTGAACCTGGGAGCTCCGTTTCGCTGGACGTTGCGCACACAGTCTGCGCGATGCGAGGCTTTGAGGCTCCAGCCGCATAATCCAGCGCCTGCCGCGCGGCGTAGGCGGCTTCGAAAACCTCTCGATGCTACATGCAGGTTATTACCATGCAACATGGCACGAGAAGCGGTGTGCGAAGGAATTTCAAACCCACAATTCTTGTGAGCCGTTTCCGAGAAAGCAGCATGGCGCCTCCGCAGACTGCGCTCCGACCTTGCGTGGTTCAGGCACTCGGGCACTGTCCGGACTGAAAAAAAAGTGTCTCCGATATCGTCTTTTTGTATATTCATTCGTGCTTGTATATGACACGGCCCTCGGATGGTGCCGGCAGCGCGCAGCCGAGTTCATGCTGCTGCGGGTAGGCTGCCCGCAGCAGCCGCGCAGAAGAGTTCATGCTGCTGCGGGCAGCCTGCCCGCAGCACCCACGCAGCCGAGTTCATGCTGCTGCGGGCAGCCTGCCCGCACCGCCCGCGCAGCCGAGTTCACGCTGCTGCGGGCAGCCCGCCCGCGGCACCTGCGAAGCCGAGTTCATGCTGCAGCGGGCAGGCTGCCTGCAGCACCCGCGCAGCCGAGTTCATGCTGCTGCGGCTGCGGGCAGCGTGCCCGCAGCACCCGCGCAGCCGAACTCATGCGCACAGCCGAGTTCATGCTGCGGGCAGCCTGCCCGCAGCAGCCGCGCAGGCAGCCGAGTTCATCGCAGCACCCGCGCATGCAGCCGAGTTCACGGTGCTGCGGGCAGCCTGCCCGCAGTACCCGCGCAGCCGAGTTCATGCTGCTGCGAAAGCGTGCCGGCAGCGCCAGCGAAGCCGAGTTCATGCTGCTGCGGGCAGCCTGCCCGCGCGCAGCCGAGTTCATGCTGCTGCGGGCAGCGTGCCCGCACCCGCTGCGGGCAGCCTGCTCGCACCGCCCACGCAGCCGAGTTCATGCTGGCTGCCCGCAGCAGCCGCACAGAAGAGTTCATGCTGCTGCGGGCAGCCTGCCCGCAGCACCCGCGCAGCCGAACTCATGTTGCTGCGGGCATGCTGCCCGCAGCAACCCGCGCAGCCGAGTTCGTGCTGCTGCGGGCAGCCTGCCCGCAGCACCCGCGCAGCCGAGTTCATGCTGCTGCGAGCAGCTTGCCCGCAGCACTCGCGCAGCCGAGTTCATGTTGCTGCCGGCAGCCTGCCGGCACCACCCGCGCAGCCGAGTTCATGCTGCTGCCGGCAGCCTGCCGGCACCACCCGCGCAGCCGAGTTCATGCTGCTGCGGGCAGCCTGCTCGCACCGCCCGCGCAGCCGAGTTCATGCTGCTGCAGGCAGCCTGCCCGCACCGCCCGTGCAGCCGAGTTCATGCTGCTGCCTGCTCGCACCGCCCGCACAGCCGAGTTTATGCTGCTGCAAGGCGGCCTGCCCGCACCACCCGCGCAGCCGAGTTTATGCTGCTGCAAGGCGGCCTGCCCGCACCACCCGCGCAGCCGAGTTCATGCTGCTGCGGGCAGCGTGCCCGCACTGCCGCGCAGCCCAGTGCGTTCATGCTGCGCTGCTGCGGGCAGCCTGCTCGCACCCCCCGCGCAGCAGAGAACTTTAATGCTGATGCGGGCAGGCTGCCCGCACTGCCCGCGCAGCTGAGTGCTTTCATTCATGCTGCTGCGGGCAGCCTGCCCGCACCGCCCGCGCAGCCGAGTGCTTTCATGCTGCTGCGGGCATCGTGCCCGCATCCCCAACCAAACCTTTCCATGTGCTGCTGCAGCCAGATGCAGCCAGCCTGCCCGCGCCAACCGAGTGCTTCCATGCTGCGGCCTGCCTGCCCGCACCAGGGTCCACAGCAGCATGGAAGGATTTGGTGCAGGCAGCCCGCAGCAGCAGGGAAGCACTCGGCTGGTGCGGGAAAGCTGCCCGCAGCAGCATGGACACACCCCCGGTTGGTGCGGGCAGGCTGCCTGCAGCAGGGGGGGACGGATTTGGTTTGTGCGGGAAGCTGCTCGCAGCAGGGTCCAAGTGGTTCCATTCATGCCAGCGAGGCTCCCCACCCATAGAATGCCTGCGGGCTGGTGCGGGTCACACCGGCTGAAAGCTACGCAGAAAACATGTTCGAGCAAGGGCAGTCGATTTCAAAGATCGACAAAGGACGCAGGAGAATTGCCAAACCGTGTTGACACGGGCCAGCAGCTGGAGCTGGCGAAGAGCGGCTTCCAGCTGCAACTCCCAAACCAATGAATGCTTCAAACCGCAAACAAGCAGACTGGCCGGATTTGAGTAGGGAGCGGGTTTGCTAGTGGAGCTGGTTTGCAAAGCAAGAAAACCGGGCGAAGCTAAACGAACACATTACCCATGGCGTTTTAAGTTGCTATAGATCGATGAAACCCATAACTTTTCAATTACCACCCAAAGAATTCAGGAAGTTCAGGGTGAAAGAAGGGGCCTGAGCTCAAACTTGTCAAGCTGCGCAAACCGACGACGCGAATCCTCAACTCAGCCTTCGAGGCCGCAGAGCTCCCGGGGTCCCGGCCCGCTCCGCAGCGGCGACGATGTAGCGCTCACGCGCCTGAAAGATTACTGCAACAAACGTGGCATGGCCTTACTGCAAATCTCTTGATGGCCTGCGTCACGGGCTGGAAGAAACACTTTCGATAGCAGCTTCTCAATATGTGCTACGCGGACCGGACGGCCAGAGTAAGGCAGCGGCAAGGTCCACCTCAGTGCCCAGGGCCAACTGTCAGCTTCCAGTCATGCGGGTTTCAGGGAAAAAAGGGGCGCAGGAGGGTCCCATAAGCTGTTGTCCGTCTCCACTGCTAAGCAAGGTTCCGAAGTTCCAACGGCCAAGACGCGTCTGTGCGTGTGCGGCCATGCTACGTTCGTTGCTACGCATCCCCCTGTCAGACTTCTCAGACATCTCAAGGCTCCGGCGACAGTGCCTGTATATCTCAGCGCGACGATCATGAGCAGCACTGATACCGCGCCAACCCAAGACCTGAAGGAGGGGAGCCGTCCGAGAGCAGTTGTCAAGCTGGGTGCCTTTGCAGGCTGCAGCTCGCTCTGTCAAATCGACTTTGCAGGTTATTGTCACCCACCTGGCACACGTGTGCTTTGCAGGTGTCCACAATGCTTGCTGTTGCATTTCTTGTGCGGGGGGCGATTCCTGTTCGTGTTCGCCCTCTGAGAGACACCAGGGCCGTGACAGTACCACACAGGCTGCAGCCCCGGCAGCAAGTTGCACCTGAAGCTTGCAGACCGGGCGCGCGAGCGCATTCGCAAGGCAGACTCTTCCTGACAGAGCTATACTCCAAACTGGAGCACCATACGCTAGCAGCCACAGCACCAGAAACTACCTTCTCCCAGGCGAGCCTTGCTGGTTCCGAGACCCCTGGCGTCAGATTGTAAATCTTCAAATGCAAAAACTACTTTCATGATTGGGGGGCAACTTGCCAAAGGAACGAAAGGGTCCCTGGCAGACACTCCTGGCCAGGCACTCGCTAGCAAGCGCCTTCGAAACGAACCGTCACCAACCGTACTCGTCATTTCTTTAAACCGCATGAAACCCTAAAGGCCCTAGACCCTAAACTTCCCCCTTCATTTCCCGAAGCTTCCCTTTTGGAGCAGCCCTCAGAGCCGAGAGCAGTTTTGCCGGGCTGTGCCTGCTGTTCTTGGAATCCCCGGATCGCTGGGATCGTCTGGAGCCCATTGAGAGGAGGGACTGCATGGAGCCACCTCGAAGCTTCGACTCCGGAAGCTTCGTCTTTGTGTCAGCTTCCGAACAACACCGGATGCTTTCTACTCTTACGGCTCTTCCGCAACCCTCCAACCTGCACAACTCACCCTCCAACAGGATCATCCAACTCCAAAGCTATCATGGCCGCCTCGTTTGAGCACAGCTCTGGCCATCTTCTTCTGCTCCTGCGGTGTTGGAAATCCTAGCCACACTCGGCCCAAACCACTCAAGGGGCCAGCGGATGGGTCCTTCTCCACGGAGTTCAGGGATTGCCGGCGCTCCCCATTGGGGCCCGGGGCCTGGTGGCAGAAAAGCACGCAAGGAGAGAGCCTTCCTGACCTTCCTGTGATCCAAAGACTGGCCAATCCGGCACTGCCAAGCGAAGCAGCCATTGAAAAAGAAAGACAGAAACCCCTTGTGGGCACTGGGTCTGGTGGCCGCTGGTGAGCGCCCACAGCCCCATACTTTGGGGGTTTTGGGAACTTCAGAAACTGGGGTACTTGTAGTAACAGTTGCTTCCTCTCTCTTGTACAGCGGGGAACTCTGACCATGCGACTCCCGTGCACGAGCAAAGCTGCTGAAGTGGGCGGAGAGCCACTCGTAAGGTGTTGCGCTTTTCCGAGCCTCAGCAACTAGTGGCCCCGGCTTTACGTACGAGGAAGACCCCTCTGTCCCCTCACATATGTATATATTATATATGTATATGCAATATTATGCAGTCCATCTATCTACCTACCTACCACAAATGAATACGGCTCGCGCCGTCGGATGCGCCTCGCTTTTGGAAGGCATGGCTCGCTGGGCCTCTGGGCCACAGCCGCAAAGATGGCTTGGCCAGCACTGGCCGGATGAAAAAGACTCTGTGCCAAACAATAAGGCGGCTTTGTGGGGGTCATAAGGGGATACCCTTTTTTCGAGAATATCTAGCAGTCTTGTGAACATATGTTGCAAGGTTTGTACTCAAACGGGTGGGTTTGTCCTGGAACGGGCTTAATTGGTGTTGTCCGCCGAGTCAGGCAGCCAGGTACAAGTCTGATCAGCTCAGAAAAACTGCAGCTTTCTTGCAAGGTCTCTTGGTTGGCTTCCTGGATGAGTTGTGAAGGTCTGGCTTTGTGGCTCAGAAACCGGGCTCCGGGGAGGGTGTCCGTGGGGCTCTGATTTGTCAGGTCTAGCAGCATCCGTCTTGGCTTTCCTTGCTGAGCCAAGTTGCCCCTTCCTTGAAGACAAGGCAGGTTGCAGGCGTTCACGGCGAACGGAACAGCACACAATTCCTTGACATTGCGCAGATTTCCTCACCAGCTGTGACAGGAACTGAGCTTGTGGTAGACCCATGCCGAATTGCCTGAAAAAGCGGATCCGGTGTGGAAAAGAAACCAGCGCAGCCTCTCGCTGCAAACTTGGAAGAAGGCCACTGAGGGGAGGATGTTCCTACACTGACGGTCTTGTGCCACTAGAAGGTGAAACCGCACGCCTGAAGCAACAGTGGCCTGTACGAAAGGAAGCCTTCCTGGCCTGCACGAACATGACAACTGCGACACCTCAACCTGGGAAGTATGTACAAGTAAGCGTCCCCCAACATGTAGGGTGCACTCAGTCGTTGTGAATATCGTCGATCTTCCTCGCTATGGCCTCGGAGTCGCTCCAAAAGGAGGTCCCTCGGAAGCCCTCGGAAGCCTGGGGTCTCGTCAAAAAAGCTCCACAAACCTTGAAGGCCTCACAGGAGTCCTCTTTTTCTCAGTCCAGGCCAAGCCCCGGGCCCCCGCAAGCTTCACCTCAGCTGCAGTTCATAGAGTACAAAAATTCATGAGGATTGGCGGCACCCTCGTCGGCCATCCCGTGGTCACCTGGGCCTTCACCCACTATGACTCGCGAAGAGGGACGTGTGATGGTGAGCACATCTTCTGTGCCGCCAAGTTGCGAGTTGAAAGTCAGCAGCACGCTTCTGCTCTGGTGGGCCTCGTCTCACGGTTAACGCCTCTTCTGCGTCCTTGCGCACAGGTGGCCAAGGCCAAGATCCGAGATTCCGACTTGCTTCTTCTTCCTCGGACTCATCGGAATCGTCCTTGTCACCTCCATTCCGCCACCCCACAGTCTCCCACAGTCCATGTCGCCAGAACCATACAGCCCGGCTGAGTGCTAGGCAGCCCAGTGCCATGAAAGCCTTCTGGACCCAAGCTCCTGTCCTCTGCAAGGCGAGCACATGATCAGTGTGGGGTGTAGGCTTTCTCTATATCTGGGTTGCAGTTGCAGGGCCTGTTCAAAGTACAAGTGGGTGCAGCTCACCATGAACACCTAAGTGGAATGTAACGATGCCTTGGATGCTTGGCTGGCCACTGAACGTGCTCATCATAAATCGTTTTCCCTACTGCTTCTGCCTGTTGCCAGGGGCTGCCGCAGTGGTCCCAGTCGGTCACCGCTGAGGAGCTGGACATGCGCGTGCCGTGAAGGCACTCCCCCTTCCTGTGTAAGCCCTTGCCCTGGCAATCCTTGGGGTATCTTGGAATCTTCTCCTTGTGTGATGTCTCATTCAACTGCAGACTACACACCAGCAAAGACACAGCCTTCAAAGCCCCAACATCTCCGACCCATCCCCTTCAAAGCAGCAGCTACTGCTACAAAACTCCCGCAACGGGGACTCGGACGCCCGGACGCCTCGCTGGCTTCCGCTTTGGGGCTGCGGACGAGGACGCGGGAGCCGCGGAAGGCTTGGGAGCTTTGCGGGCGGCTGGCGCCTGGCGGCGGCGCTTTCAGATACGTCTGGGGGCCGGGGCTGCAAGATTCTGGGTCTTGGGTTTTACTGGTAATCCTGCCTTCTTTTGCCCCTGCTCCAAAGAAAGGATGGCCGCCTGGCATCATTGACATTGATTACGACTATTCGTCTTCTGTTTCTCTCATTGCTTGCAGCTGCCATGTCAACCGGTCCAGTGGGTCCCACGTTAAGGCCGGCTTCAGCATGCTGAAGCTTGCTGATATCGGACAGTGTACGCTTCATGTGCTCCGTCCTCTCAACAGTTGCCAGTATGAACGTGCTGGCAGCCTACCGAAACTGCAGGCTCCGGGGTTTATGCCAGATGATCGGGAAAAGCCTCTTGTGATACCTCTAGTGAAAGCAAACCCTTCCGATCTTGCATCCGCCGCAAGCGGTTTGGACGCCTGCTGACATCTTGATCTGTGCAAGATCACGAAGCAAATGTTGACGTACAAACGCAACAGGCACACGTGTACGTTCACATGCATGTGTGTAAGCACAATAACCCTTCGTCTGTTCAAGAGTGATTTTATTGTCTTGTCCTTCGGTCGTGTGCCCGGGCCTCCCAGGCTTCCTCGCCATCGTCCTCCGAACCATCTTCCTGCTTTAGTTGTCGCTTCGTTTTCTGTGGCGAAGCTTTGCCGCAACTTGGCTTTTCGGAAGCTTCCATATAATATCTCAACACCCTGAAAACCCCACACCTCGCAAGCGCCGGCCAGGAAAGCGAAGGCATTGTCCACGTGCGAGGGGGTCTTCTTGGCTCCTTTAGCCTTCGAGGAACGGCCGGCTTTGCCCTTGGCCTCCTGCAGAGCTGCAGAGCGCTCGAGAGGAGAATTATCCTAGAGCGCTTCTATGCAAGAAGGTCCTTCTTGCGAGCTCTTGCCGCTCCTCTCGGTGCTTCCTGACAGTGTGACACCCAAAACCCGCGGTGTTCAACTAGGGCAAGCTTTATTCAACTGATAAAGGGAAGCCGACTTGCTGCGTCTACGGAGTCTTACCGTGTCCTCCTCTTCTTCGTCCGAGTCCTGCCGCCGAGTGGGGGGACATTCTTCAAAGGTTGCCATGAAAGGTATTGTAGCAGTGTAGCTGCTAGTGGCTTTTTGGCCTCTCTGTTCAGTGGCGACTGGTCATGACCAACACCAGCAATTTGGGTGCCTGAGTTGAAGCGGGGCTTTGAGGCGGCGCTCCCGCTCTCCAGCACCGACAGAGAGCTGCTTGCGAGTTCAGGTCCGGTCCCCGCAACCGCCCGGCGCGAGTTCAGTTCGAGGAAGTGAAAAACGGTATAGGGAGAACGGTGCCTGCTGAGCTGGCTGTCCAACCAGCAACCAGCCTGTCGCCTCAGCCCCTTCCCGGGGGCCGGTGCAGGTCTTCTCACTCCTGCCTGAGGCTGCAGCCAGCCACCGGTGTGGCCCACTGCTGTAGTAGCTGAATCCATCGCCAGCATGAGCACATGTTGCGGCTTTCGTGTTAGGACTTGATGCACGTTTTCTCAAGTGATCCTGTCGGGACCAAGAAGTCCCACCCGCGAGAGTCGAGGCTGCTTCTGCTGGAAGATCGCACAGGACTTCGGGCTGGCCGGACAGCGCGGAGTCGTGCTGCATACAGCAAGCAACACCAAGGGCACAGCGCTGGGACATAAAGACATCTATGAATACATGGATATGTCGGATATGCACAACCGCACAATCCATCCATCAACCCATACATCCACCCAAGGCATGCATGGGCATGCATATACCTGCATACACGCACGTAGATACAGACATTTGTGCAGATAGATGCGAAGGCACATGCATTACACACTTACACACACATGCATACATACGTTATGGAAACATGAAAGCTATACGCATGCGTGACCACACCCGAAATGTGGTCGGCTCCTCCGAGCCCCGGAGCACGTCGAAGGCGTCCTCCGCCAAGGCACGGCGTGCAGGTCCGGGCTTTGCCTCCAAGAATGGGACGCTTCAAGGCTTCAAGGCGTTACCCGTAAGGGCGGGGGCCGATTGTTGGTTTGGAAAGGACGTCAGGTGGTGACTGGAACTGGAAGTGACAATGATGCTGCTACCAGGAGCCATGCGGTGTCAAGGACACGGTCCACACTTTCAATCTGCAGCCGCTAGAGCGGAAGACCGCGGCCTCAAGCACCACTGCCACAGACCCCAAATACTGTCGAGCGGTTTCCAGGCTTCCCAAAGTCGCGCCTTTCGAGTGCGGAGTGCCTCCTCTTCCAACCGCCGCTGCGCCTCCTCCTCCTCCTCGCGACGCCGCTGTTCTTCCTCCTCTTCTCAACACGCTGCCGGAGGAAGAACAACCCTCAAGGCTGAATATGGTATGTCAGATTTAGAGCCTCAGCTTCTGCACGGGAACTTTGTGATGCACAATCAGCTTGCGTTCAACTAGCTCCTGTTCTTTGCGCCGAATCTCTTCCCGACGCAGCTCCTGTCAGAGGCGTGCCGGCTGCCATGTACTCACAACAGGTCGCCTGCTGCAGCACTGACACACATCCGCAGCTGCAGAAAGCTTCATCCCAAAAAGGTTTGTCTGCAGATTCTCGGCTTTCCAAAAAGCTAGGGGCTTTCACACTGAAGTTTCCTTCAGTGCTGCCGCATGAGACTTAGAACACCAGTCTGTGCGTGTAGCTCCGACAAGAAGCTGTTAGAGATACCCATCCTACTTCCTGGACTGCCGCATCGACATTGAACAGCTCGACGCCTTCGTGGAGCAAGGAAGCACAGAGGAATGTACAAGTCTTGGGCATGTGAGGGCAGCGCCAAACCAACGGTACAGACGCGGCCCTTGGGTTTTTAAAAAACGAAACTCTCCACTTGTAAGTGGCGTCTCGCCTCTAATTCGCAATCCAGGTGCTCTGGCAGCATCAGGGCGCACTTCTCCAGCTGCACAAGACCCCCTGCATGTCCCCCCTGCTTTGCTGCCAGGGCAAGGATCGATCTCTGCGAATGCGCAGAATCACCGGTTCTGGCGCAAACAGCCAGACGAAATCGATGGTGTCTCCGTATAAAAAAGTTTCTCTGAAAAAATGTAAGAAGAAAGGGTGCTGCTGAGCCTGTGGCTCCACGGCTGGGAATCACTCATTAAACACAGCCCCAGTGCCGAGAGCACGGTGCTTAGACAGGCATCTCCAGAAAAAAAGCTCAGTGGTGAGGGAGCAGTTTCATCAGCCTGCGTACTGAACAGCTCAGAAGTGAGACGGCCTGTCATCATGCGTGGACGATATGCTCAGGGGAAGAAGCAGCTTTTCATTAGCTCTCGAACTTGGAGGAACATCATCGCTCACATCTACGTTGCGATGAATGCCCACAAGCCGCGCTCGGGATCTGCCGAGGCTTGGAGGAGCCCGGTTGCATGAAAAGCCCCACATGTATCCGACATTGATGACGTAGGGCCAGGGCGACAGGTGTGCGTCGTTTGGAGTAGATCATGCAGGCAAAGAAGCTCGGACTCAGGATGACTCCAGGGTCTAGAAGGAAGAGGTACCCCGGGCCTGGAACAGCAAGAAATCTAGGAAGAACGGCTAAACTGCTGAACCCCTCCGGACTCGTTCAAGCATCGCAGGGCGTCGCTCACTGCGCACCTGCAGTGTCCCCAAGCAGGATGAGTTGAACGTGACCACATGTCGAAAGGGCTCTCAAGGCCTTCTCGTTGGGAAAGTGGCGGCGGCTCGGTGAAGACGCGGCGCAAGCTTACAATGTCCTCATATATCCACATTTGGGTGTTTCCGAAAATAGGGAAGCCTAATATGGTACCCTAAATAGTAGGATCCTTGTATAAGGACCCTAAAATCAAGTACCCCTAATTTCGGAAACTCCCATTTCACATTCACCAGTCATCCTTTCAATCCCATGACCAAGGCCAGGACAGACAGAACATGTCAATACATCATCTGCCTAAGCCTGACGTCTACAACTTAGGCTACAGCCAGGCTTCGGGGTACCGTCCGAGAGCTGATACCGAGGCTTCGTATCTGATGCACAGATGTGGAAAGACTCATCTTGCGTGAATATATGCACAAAGAGACGGAAGGGCAACGTAGCTGTCTGCTCGACATTGAATTGAGTATGTCTCCGACATTTTTGACCTGTCCTCAAACAGTTGGGGAGCTCTCTCCAGATCGTCGCGCAAGCGATCCTGAGTTGCTCAGTCTGTAATGTTCTGCATTTGGTTAAGCGAACATCACAGCAACCTTGGATGACATAGTCAGATAGGGAACAGAAACTCGATCAACAAACGAAACCTATGACAATGGTGCTGGCGGGTCCTGGTGGTAGCAGCAGTATCAGCAACGCAAGTAACTAACGGTGATAGTGGCTACCAAAAGCCTGCAGGCATACGAGTAGTAATGTCTTCGTAGTGGTTGTGGTGGCGGCAGCCGTCGGAGCAGTAGGGTGATGGCGGTAGTCGTAGGAGAATGACGAGCACCAGGAGTACTGGTAGCTGTCGCGGCGGTGGTTTTGGTGGTCGCGCAGCCGCAGTAGTAGCAGTTGTAATTCGACACTCGCAATTTGGACCAGCCTGAGATTTGCAGTTGTTCTTTCAGTTTTGCCAGGAGCGGTCAACACAGTGGCAGCAGCAGATATGTATCTATACAGCATGCACTCGACACAGAGTCCCTGCTCCACGAGAGTCGTAGTATTCCTTCGGGTTCCATAACAGATCTAGATTCTATAGCGATAGCGAAAATTCACCTCATAATACTGCATGAAACCCCGTTATAGAAGCTCCCTTTCAACCGTCTCTGCAGCCTAAAGTGCCATCCTCCGGAGGTGCCACTCGTGGATGCTTCGATCCGGAGGGTATGGGATGCCAGGCTCCTTCCAGAGAAGCCGAAGAGCTCTCAGAGCTCTCTGCCTAGGAGCCCCCGAAAATCTGCGGCAGCTAGCACGCATATCTACACCCACCCCGCCACGCAGGAAGACTGCGTGCGCCTGGGGCAGTGGCGACTTCATGGAGGACCAGGCCCGAGCCTGCGATGCAGAGCGCTCCCTCTCTCTCCGAGCTCTCTCTTCAGATCTGTGGTACCGCAGTCTCACACTTTGAGGGCAAGAGCAGCTGCATATGTCATGAATTTGTGGCTGCTGTCGCCATCATGAACATCATCAGCATCATCCTCGCCGTCGCAACCGGCAAGTTCATCATCGAAAGAGATGATGTCGGTGGTGATGACTGCTAGGCTCGCAATGCAGCCGCTAAAACAAAGCCCAACTGACTCGAAGATGAACCTGAGTACGCGTAAGACCAAACGCCCGACTCATGACATAGGGCACCTGAGATATGGCGGGTGTGACACCTAGATCATACCTCCCCCACTCCCCCCTGAGCGCGAGGACTGCACCAAGGGCCCAGGCTACGAGCCCGGCCTCCAACTCGGAATCGTCTTCCTGGGTGGATGGGTCCGTCCAGAATCTTCTTTTGTGAGAGTTCCGAGATCTTCCCCAAAATCGGAGAGGGCCGGCTCCTTAAGCGGCCAGACATGTTAGTGCGGATCCAGCTGCTTGGTCGTCCACGGAGGTCGTCTCCTTGCCGTCTGGCCTGAGTACCACATCTCTTCGTGCCGCTTAGGGTCTTCTTCTTTCATTGGGAAGATCTTACTTGGTACCTGTTCTGCCGGCCTGATGTCGAGGCCCCTAGACCCTAAACGTTGACTTGGCTGCACCGACTAGGTCTGCCAAAGGCCAACTCGGTGAAAGCTGGGCTTAGCTGAAGGAGGCAATCCCCAGGCAATCGCCTCTGGCTCACCTGCAACGGAAAGCAATAATATAACACAGTATAGCATGACATAGTGTAGTATAGTGCAATACAATATAATATAGTACAATATAGTGTAACATACAGCCAAGACGCACGTTGCCTTGCGAATCGTGCACAGGACTGAAAGCATTAATGCTCACGTCGTCGAAGCGGACCGTCTGCGCACCCCTGTCTCAGTTCCACTGTCGCAGAATCCGTAAAGCAGACCAGCCAAGGCTACAAATGAGTCATGCAATCGGCAGTGGCTCCTTATGCCATCCCTATGCTTCCAAATCACGACATCGATGCAATTGCGGGCTTGCATGTTCGCATCGTCAAAAGGAGCCCTTCGGTGTCGTTGAAATACTTTGGCGCTTCCCGCCTGTTGCATCTCTTGCCCACTCCGAGTGCCGCATGCTCCTGCGAATGAATGCTTTGGCGTCGGAGTGCGCCAATCTACACGACCCCTTCAACGGCCTGTGGATGGACCTTCGAGGCACCGGCTGCACAGCCCATGGCAGGGTTGCGCGGCAAGATAACCACAGGAGCAGGGCTTGCAAGGCTTGCCCACTCTTCGACATCCTTTCGTTTTTGCCTGAAACCCCGTTACTCTGTCTCCGGGATACTGTGGCAGCCGTAGCTCCCTTGAACCTTGCAGCGGCCAAAGGATGCAGAGCCATCGAAGCTCCAAAAGACTATCATTCATCGCTTCTCGACAGTCCACCTAGTAGGTGTGCGCCTGCAGCAGCAGCTGGCCGGGGTTGGGGTGGTGGTCACTGTGTTGCTGTAAGCATGGGATTGGTAACAGCTGGCCGCCGTTGCCAAGGCCGAGGATAGCCGTTGTAGACTCTCAGTCGTCGCAAGGAATGACAGTGAAGTGAGGACCACCACCTAAACCCTAACTCCTAAACTCTGAACCCCAAACAAAAGCACCAAGTATAGGGGCCTACTACATGTAACTATAGTACTTAGCTTCTGAGTTCATAAGCCCCAAAAAGTGTACACTGTAAGTTTTCTAATGAGTAATATTATCCCCAAAAGTGTAAAGTGTATCCACTCAGCTACTAAGAGTCTAAATGCGCCCCTAAACCCCCATCTCTCAGGAGGCCCCCGGCCTCAAGGCGCTGCTGTTCCGCTCTCAGGCGCTCCTGCACCAGTCGGTTTCTTTGATCGTGTTCTCGTAAGGCCGTGCCAGTAAACGTATATACAAGTAGATAAACTGAATAATATATATATATATATATATGTACATATATATATATATATACACATACTCATATACTCATATAATACAATAGTATATATATATATGTATAATTGAATATGTGTGTCTTTATATGCCCGGCAGAAGAAGATACTGGTTTTAGGAGGCCCCGGCCGAGCTTCCAAGAACGAAGGTGTGAACTGACCACCGCCGAAGTTAAGTTGAGCTCCGAGAAGTGGTGTCCAAACAGCCGATGCTTCAGAGATGTTGGCTTGTCGCAAGGAGCCCTGGGCCCTAGGAAAGGTTGGCACTCTGAGTTAGCACCCACAATGGATGAGCAAGCCACAGACAGCTAGACCGTTTCATGTAAGACAGGTCTGCAACGACCGAAACATGCCTCCTCTTGACGAAGCTCCTCTTCTCTTCTTCGTTCCTTTGGGAAGGCAGACACAAAGCAGTCTTCTAGCAGATCTCTCACTCACAGTTTACTTTGTTAGCTTGGGCTGTTCGTGGTGCTCGGTGTCACGAAACGGACATGGCTGCAGATGCTCATCCTAATTAAAGCTGCAGAAGGCGCCGAACCAAAATGAAAGAAGCACCCCGCCCCAAACGCAAGAAGCAATCCCCTAAACCCTAAACCCAATCTCCAAGTAGGTCGCCTCCTCCTCACGTCTCCTCTCCTCCGCCTTCCGCCGCTCCTGCAGTCGCGAGAAGGCGCGCGAGCGCAACCCGCAAAGCGCCGCAAAGCGAAGCATGATTATGATGACTAAAACATGAACAATATGTTTGAAATAAATAGTGTCTTTCAATATACCTTCTTCAGATCGGTCTCCTCTTCGAGCCGCCGCGCCTCCTCCTTCTTCCGACGCTCCTCGCATCAAGGGGCATCGGTTTTCAGGAGCGGGGCCTTCTTCCTAGCCGACAAAGCTATAAGTCACGCAGCGAATTCCGACGGCTTCCCTGTCTTGCCTTTGTTCGTTTCAACTTGACCTGTCGAAGCAGCGCTGTGGTAAATCCATGCTCCTCTTCACGTTGAGCCTGGCCTGAGCAGTCGCGAGTCTCAGGGAAATTGCAGGGAGTTTTGCGGTTCAAAGACTGAAGCAGCCGGGGCTTGGCCGTAAACCTGCACAACCCTGCAGGCCATAGCCGCCATAGCCTTGACTCACAAATCCTTGTTTCCAGGGCCCTTAGCAAAGGATCATGCCGTCATTCGTCACCACAGCTTCACAATCCCTGAGCATCCCTGAGCTGCACATGCTTGTCGAGGCGGGCACGTTGGGCAGCCATCTCTTGTTGTCGACGAAACTTCTCCTCAAGAGACCGTCCGGGACTCTCCATGCCCGCTGGATAACCATCACCACTCTGCCCCGGGTATACGAGCGCTCGAAGCCCAGCCCCCAACTCTCAAACTCAGCAAACACGCAGCGCGCAAGCTGCACTGCACCCTGCACCCAGGGCCCGTCTAAATCCAGTTCCTCCACAGGTCACGAGGCAGCAAACACATCCATACCGGTGATATCAAGGCACCTCCATCTCACGAGCTTGTGCGGCCTCGCGCCTGGCACTAGCAGTCAGAGCCACATTTATTCTATGCCTATGACTGATGCCAAGCAGCTAGCTGTAGGAGCTCTTGTTTATCATGTATCATTATAATCAGCAGCATGCCAAGGGAGTGGGACTATCAACTCTGGACAACCGATGCAGTACCGACTTTCGTGCTTTCCAAGCCGAAAGCATTGCGAGAAGCACGGCAGCTGGAGCGGGCGGCAGCTCTGGACCGGATGGAGAAAGACTGTGGGTAGAGAGAGGCTGGAGACTGGTGGAACCGAACCGGGCCGGCGCAACTCCACGGCGATCCTCCGCTCTTCTGCTCGCTTTCGCTCGGACTCCTGGAGCCACGAAACGAGGAGCCACTCAGAGCGGCAGCACCGGGCGCGCGGGCGTGCCTGCTTGTCTCGCCGTAGACGTTCCATCCTCTGTTTGAGGGCGGTCGGTCCGTGCTGGGTCCGAGTCCGTGGTCGCTGGGAGCTGCAGTGACCGGGATCTCCAGGGTCCCGGCGCACGCTCGTGCTCTTCGCGCTGCAGCCGATCGGCCTGCACGAATGGGAAACCACAGAACCCAAAAGGCCGAGAACCTGCTGCGATGATCCCTGCTGTGAGTGCCCCGAGCGCAGAAATCATGCAGCACGTCTGCTGTGCCACATCAAGAGTAATGGAGAAGCACAAGAAACTTTTGAGGATGGTGGAGCTTCTCTAAACTGATCAATTAAGCTGTTGGGCGCGTTGCCTTGCTGTGTTTGGTGCTCCGCCTCTCTGGACTGACTTCGGTGATCGCAAGCGGCGCTCTGCCACAGAGGGCCGAATCAGGCGAAAATGACACGCCTGAAGTTCTTCTGTACTCACTGTACAATACCCTCGAAGAACCCTGACCCCACAGCAAATATCCCCGACCTCCTCTTGCTCACGTCGTCTCTCCTCTCCACGTTGCAGAAGCTCTGATCAAAACAAGCGCCCACACAAGCCGAGTACAGTCGTTCCAAAACCTTACAGCATGCCAGCTGGGTGATGGCTAATGGATGCCAAAGCAACAGCGCTGCTTGCCACTTCGCTTCCTAACTGGACATCGTCTCATGCTTGGTTGCAAACGACGGTGCCTGTGAAGGGGTCTGGGGTTGGCGGTGAGGGATGCCGGCACATGAGGAGCTTGGACGGTGGCGGTGATGACTAGAACGGGTAATTGCATGCCTCAAGTTGTCGTCGGCCCGATGAAGTTAGGAGAGGGACTGCGCTGTGCACGCATTGGAGCCGAGGAAACATCCAGATTGCGGCGATCAGCGCAAGCAGAAAACCCGAGAATCGAAGCTTACGGGCAAAAACCTGAATGCTTGTTGACTCCGTAGAGATTTGAGCTGTGGCGATGGTACGGTGAGTTTGGGTGAGCTGGGACGGCAATTACAAGCCCACTTCTGCATGTCACTCCACTTGACAGGCGCTCCTCTTCTTCCTCCTCCTCTCGCCGGCGTCGCTTGCGCTCCTCCTCCTGCATCCGGCCGCGATCATCGCATAAGTAAAGCGGTCCTCATAGAGTGATTAAACGGCACAGCTGCCCAGGCCTCTCTCCTCCGTTCCTCCTCTAAGCGCCGCCGCTCCTCACCACACTCAGTTGACAGCGGGAGGGTTGCTTCGGTTGGAAGCCTGCACCCTTGCCGAATAACCAGAGACAGAAAGCTGCATGCAACGTCTTAACACAGAATCACCCCGAAGCAAAGCAAACGCTAACGCAATGGACCTCCGCTTCTCGTCGCCTCCTCTGCAGCTCCTGGAGTCGGAATCAATTCTGGACCCTCGAGGGTCTGGGCCTTTCTTGACCAAGGCGCAGCAATACCAGTGCTGTCGCCGAGCAGCGAATCCAGTAAACGATGAAACGCAGCAAGGACAGATGCACAGCAATGTCAATGCAAGCGTAACCACCACCACCACCCCACCCCCCTGCCCTCATCGCCTCGGCCCTCTCTGCCATCGCCTCGGAACAAGCTGATCTTGCACTTCGGAAAGTGCTTCTGCCCGCGCCTGCAAAGCATCCTCTGGACGAAACGGAGCAGGCGGAAAGGCAGTTTGCACAGCAAAGCACGGCAAGCCATCATGCCCCGGGTCCTCCGGAACACGGTGTGACTGCAGGACTCTCGAGTGCAGGCATGTGGTCTAGATCGGAATGAGTTTGTGATTGTGACTAGGCTGGAGCGTTTGTGTTCTTATAACTATTGCTTAGTTGTGCTCTTGCACTGGCCGTGCCGATTGAACTGTAACCCTTACATCGCGCGGCACTGGACGAGGTCGGTGCCGCTCGCTGCTCTTCATGCAAGGCCTGTTGCACAATGCTTCTTGAAGAACTTTACTGAGCTTTCTGTGTTGCCTGATCAATGGCTTGGCTGACCGCTTTGGCTCAAGTAGAATTGTCGCCTCTTCAAACACTTTGGCGCCCAAATGATACTCCAACGCCAAGCCATGCAGGCACCCGAACATTCCTGCATCGCGAAATCTCTGAACTTATCGAGCCCCCATCACCACAGATTGTACCCTGAGATGCCTCGGCTAGGTCCAGCATGGGCTGCTGCTCTTTGCGCCGTAGCCTCCTTGCAAGCGCAGTAGGGACAGGTGTGACCCCAGACTCAGGAAACCAGTGGAACAAGATGGTGCATGGAAGGAACTGCTGCATTGCAAAACACAGTTTCGGCACGGTTTGGCGGCTTCTGGAAACAAAGCTCTCGGTGAAACTAGCATGGCATGTAGTCAGCGACACAATCGCGCTGACTGACCATCTTGTTGAGTGTATACCCTCAGCATGGCGCGACTCACTCACGACCAACCTGAGAGGCATGCTACGGCCACGGCAAACCATCGATTTCGCGAGCATTTCCTGAGTGTGTTTGAGTGTATCACGATAGTTGGCACAAAACCCATAGTTGAAAGAAACCGTGGAGTGAGTGACGAGTGACGAGTGAAACCGCAGAGGCGATAGCGACGAGCGAACGTATTCTGTTCGCGGGCTACCATGTCTCAAATCCTCTCAATATGCCAGCTCGCGTTGCGCTCAGGTGTTGGTGTGGCCCCGTGCTGCCTCCTTCAACATCCGTGCCACCTCTGCGTGGCCGAACTCTGCCGCTTTTTCTGCTGGACTGCGGCCGTAGGTATCCAGCTCCTCTGGTAGGGCACCTGCCTGAAGCAGCAGTCGCAACACTTCCACATGCCCAAACTCAGCGGCCAAATGAAGAGGCGTGGAGTGGTCGATGTCTTCGGCAAGATTTACATCTGCCGCCGCCTGAATCAAGAGGTTTGCTATTGCCGTTTGGCCGTGGGCAGCTGCCTGCTGCAGAGCCGTGCAGTCCATGCCCAGGCTGGCATTTGGATCTACCCGCTCTTCAAGCAGCAGCTGCACGTTTGACAAGTGCCCACTTCGGGCCGCGATCAGCAGGCGTTCGACGCGTTCTTGCGCCAGCGTCTCCTCCTTCGAGCGCTCATCGCGAGCTCGGCTCATGCGAGTAACGACTGCAGTCCTACAACTTCCCCATTCAGTCCACTACTCACTAGCCGCAAGCCTCTGTGAAGGTGAGTCGCTGAATCCCCTCGTTTGTCCGCTGCGAGTCCCGTCTGTGCTTGTGCCCAAGAGCTGCAGGTGTCACAAGCGTTCGACCCGTCCTATACCTGGCCAAGTAGGGCCTAGCGAAGCCCTTCGCAAACCTATGCCAAAGCTGCGGCTGTTGTATGCAATGCGATGCACATTCATGAAAAAGCTCAGTGCGTAAAGGTTTGCACAACCCAACATCTTCAAAATGAAACTCCAGAACGGAAGCCGCTGAAGCACCATGCCATGTCTTGCACACATTGGTGCAGCGCTCCTGGTCTTCCTGAATTCTGAATGGATTGCTTATGGCAACAACTACAGTGTACACCGTCCTCAGCACTACGACACTACGAGTACATGAACCCCCAGTCGGACGCAAGCGATGATGACACGTTGTCGGCGTGACCAACACGCGCCGAAGCTGCACGCCCAAAGTGCCCCACCAAGCACCTTTGCTGGGCTTCGAAGCGCTCCAAGACGCCTTGCAATCGCTCCACCCTTAGCTTGTCAGAGTCTACATGTTGTACTGCTCACGTCCAGTTCAGAATCCCAAGCTCCGAGCTCGGCCCGCATCTGCTCCGCCACGGCAGACTGCCCGGCCTCTCTCAACGCTTCACGCTAGGCTACGGATACTTGGAGCTTGGAGCATCCGCAAGCTTTAGACACTCCCAGCTTCTCACAAGCACAAGGCGGATAAAGACCCCGTTGTGCGGACTCGCCGCCTAGGGCAGATTTCACTGGACATGACCTTGAATCGTTTCATGGCCTTGGCAGCCTCAGAAGCCAGCACCGGCGCAGGCCTGAACGAATCAGAAAATCAAGGAGCAGGATGGGCATCAATCAAACAACGGAATTTGCCAGCTCGTCCCTGCGAAAGTGATTCTGGACTAGCACGCCTGCCCTGGAAAACTTCGAGCGCTGAACTCTAAGCTCGGCACCAGGATGCGACGACTTTGTTGCGCCAGTGGTCCTGCGCCTTGGGGCAAAGAAAGGCCCGACATGTCCTCCCAAAACTGCTGCCTGTCTGTCTCAAATTTTCTCAGGCTGCTGCGGTTTTCTCCCTCTCACCACGGCCTGCGGATAGGTTCGCATGAGGACAAAGGATTCTGGGCCTCGTCTTGCGATGTGATTAACTGTACAGTGTATCATAATCCTGATCAGCCCTACCGCCGGCGATCCAACACAGGACTCATCAAGTGACATGCAGCATACTTGGTCGGCTGCTGATACAGCTCATTTCCGAGTGTGCTCCCTGGAGCGTGCCTTTCTTCCAGGCCTCCCGCTTCTGCACGGCCTCAGAAGACTTCTGGAGAAGGGAACTGGTCGCGAGTTGCAGACTTGCAGAGGCCCCAAGGCGGAACGGAGCTGTCTCCCCGCGTGGGCCCGTGGGCGCCCGGCGCGGTCGAAGACGGAGCCCCAGTCCTGAGTCTGCGGAAGGCAACGCTCCACTTGCCAAGCTGTACAGCGGCTGTTACGACGAACTACGATTTGGAGCCGACACCGAGAAACACAGGCACTAACCACTAACCCCACAAATATGGCAGTGACTTCTTCAGGTGGAATTGGGTGTTTCTGCTGTTTCAGCACTTTCAGGATCGGATCCGTTTTCAAGTCTTTGCCTTTCGCTCTGGTGATGCAAAGACCCTGACACTGACAGACTGACAGGCCCCCTCTGAGACTCTGCTGGTGTCGCCTCAAGCTGCTGCTCGGAGAAGCCGGGCGGCTCCTCCTCTTTCTGTGCCTGGACCACTGCGCTGCGCTATCAGGGAGCAAAGGAGGCTCGCATCGTGCCAAGAGCGCCTCCCACCCCAGACTTGCACCATGTGCTGAGTGATACCCCGTGTTTCACTGCTCTTTGAGCACGAACCATTCGAACTTGAACAAGAGCCCCTTGCTTACTGCCGCTCTCGCGGAACTTGGATGTTCAGGAAGACGAGGGCAGCTCTGGCAGGCCTCCTGCGCCCGTGCACGAGCGAGATCTCGGAGGTCGGCCTCTTCGTGGCAAGGTGTTCGAGGCGTTCAAGGCTGGGAAGTTCTGGTCGTGGAGTTGTTTGGACATGGGAGACCGAAGCCCTTGCGACCCGAACCCCAGCCTCAGCCTTGGCTTTGGCCTGAGCCTCGGCTTTCGCCTTGGCCTTGGCCTTTGCCTCAGCGCACCCGGTCGGTAACTTGACGAAGAGGAGTAAAAAGGTAAGGGCTGCTTGCCCGAAGTCTAACTTGTCTGGATCAGCGGGAACAAAAGAGCTTTTGCGCCTCGTGCCAAAACTAGACTTCAGGACCGTCGGAATCCTAAGGAGCACTTGGCCGTCCACCTTCGCCTTGAGCTCCTCCTCATCGATCTCCTGGCGACTCGGCGGGTTTTCTGGGGGAAGCCCCTCCCTCCTTGCCAGACTCTTGCCTCGATGCGCTGGGTGAGCAGCTCGATTTGTGCATGGATCAGCTGTTCCGGATCATCCAGGCACATCTGCCTGAACGCCACCAGCTGCTGCTAGTAGCTGCTAGCATCAGTTGCCCAAGATCTGCTACAGCACGGCCCTGCGGCCCTGCATCAAACACCAGCTCACAGCCAACAAGCTGAGATGTGAGCTCCAATTCCTCCTGGCTCTCCAGATACAGCCTGCGCAGGCGCAAAAAGCAGGAAACGCATACCAGAGGGATTCCTTCTCCTTCCTGCACGTCTCCTTTTCTCCCTTCTCTGCCAAACACGAACGAGTTGTCGGGGCAGCTGTGCTTGCCACGAGATGAAAGGGTTGGATCCCTGGACGGCTCAAGCCAGCTATGATGGACAGATAATGGAGTTGATCACCAAGACACTCAGACCCTACCCCTTATAGTCGGTGTTTTAACACGGGCGCCCGAATTCAAAGCGATCTTCCCATGACTAAGCAGCTGAGCCACTCGACGAGTTTGTCCACTCTGAGTGGCTTCCGCTTGCCACGTGATTTCGACCTGAGGCTCTCCGGCTTTCTCGTCATTCGACGCCTAATAGTGGCTACTCGCATTGTGACTTGAAGTACTGAAGTAAAACCGGTAGACAGACAGACGGACACAGAAAAAGAAAGAATCAGATCGGTAGATCTAAGATACGTAAATAGCCAGACGGATGATGTAGATCAAGGTCGGACGCACGGCCACTACGGAGCCAGGCCCTGCATTCAAGAACCAAGAATCCGTTCAACTGATACAAAGGTTTTGGACAGCTCTGCCGAAAGAGAGAGCCAGCAAGACGCTAAGACACCCCGCGCCCCGATCCTTCAAGGCCCTGCTCCCACTCTGAGGCCGTCACGATGCAACGGGGCGGCTCTGGAGCAGCCTGACGCGAACTCTGATTTTGGCTCGCATCTGCGGTGATGGAAGTCTTTCGTTAGTTGGCACTCACCGGATGCTTGCCAAATCTCCAGCTTCTAGCCAAGACGGGGCCAGTCTTGTTCTGAGTACTGGGCTTTCTGCCCAGCTTCACCCAATGGACCATGATCCTCAGTCTTGATTCCCTCGGCCTTACACCTTTGCTCACTAAGGTCAGCCACGCCAAAGCTGCGCAGTGGTGCTTTGAATCGAAGCTGCACAGCACTGCACACGGCATCTCGCCTTGGGATGCCTTGGGATTGAGAAGGGCCTTCAAGCAGAAGTGACCGGAAAATTCTGAGCAAAAACGATACAGTTTTGCTGGAACAAGGATGCTCTTAAGGAAGAGAGCCGCAATCCGTGCCAAGCGGCTTTCGTGAGCTGATGCTCACCGTGACCTCTGGGAACTCGGGCCTCAACGGTTTGCAGGTGGCGTGTAGACAGCACGGTTGTTGAAATGTCAACTTTATCCGCACCGCAGGAGGAATAAGAACATCAGCAGCAGCAGCGGCAGCAGGAGCAGGAGGAGGAGTCGTAGTAGTAGTAGTAGTAGCAGCAGCAGCAGCAGTAGTAGTGGTGATACGAGAACCAACAGACGATGACAACGCTGCTGCACTTCCACTGCTGAAAAGCAGCTACGATTAGAAAAGAACAACGACCGTCACCTTTGCAAGCGCCATTGCTTCAGATTCACAGGTGGACGATAAGTTGGACAGAGAACGGCAGCGCGCGCACAGCAACCAGCAGCAACTGAGTGCCACGCAAGATCTCAGAACGCGAGGGCAAAAGCTGCTTTGCAGCGCCCGAGCCTGATGTCGCTCCGTGTGGTTTTGAGTAAACCTTCAAAAGCCTGGCGGCTGGAGTTGCTGATCTTCAGGGCCACCCGCAGGCCATGCCCAGTTTAGTTGAGCTGCGAGAAACCTTCCTTCTTGAGTCTCGGGGAATCCCATCACCCCATGTCGGCAATTGGAATCAAACTGAATCCTGTGAGCGCCTGGAGGCTGCAAGTTGCACGATGTCGACGGCTGTAGGGTACAGAGGGGGACTCACAAACCACGGCAAACTTGCACTCTGATCCTCCACGTCCTGGAGCATCTGCAGAACCGGGCCGCAGACGACTGCCTTGAAAATTGACGATATCCAGCAACGGGTTCCGGCGCGTCTCCTACGCTCAACTGCATGGTGAAACTCTAACCCAGGTGGAGGTGGGTAATTTCTGGGGGGAATTCTTTGATCCGCACGTTCCTCTAACCTACCTCAAACCGCGGCAACAAGCATTGCATCAAAAAACTGACTCAAATTACGACTTGTAGAAGGAAGTGAGGCCAGCAAGACTTCAGGTGCAGAAAGCACATCTTTCCTTAGCACCGAGATGAGCGCATGATGGCTTGTGTTTGGAAACGTCTCGCATTCGCTGGAGATCCAAGTTCTGACTCCTCCTCACACTTGTTACTTCTCCCACAACTGCAGGAGAGCGAGGGTGCAATGCAAACACAGCTCATCGCATCAGCCAATCAGCTAATCTCCCATCCTCCGTCAGCAGATAAACAGCCAGGAACGAGAGCCGGAGGAGATGCAGGAACATCTTGCAAGCATCAAGGATGAAGAGGACGAGGCATCAACATGATAGGGACCGAGCAGGGCTAGTGGAAAACGACACGATGATGCAGAGACTGCAGAGAGCAGAGCAGTGGCAACAGTCTCTTCCCCAAATCTAACCACCAGCAGAACGGCCACTGGTGATGAAATGTTTTACCAAAACAGGGTGCGAACACTTATCGCAGAAACTTACAACATCGAAAAGCATTTCGTTAAACTGTTAAACGTCTGTATTTACACTACGTCACTACGTACCCTCAGAGCAACAGGTAACAAGGCTCTCATGGCCAGTTTGGCGGCAGCTCCTCGGCGCCGGTCTTCGGCGCAGCGTGACGCATGGCAGCCACGGCCGCCTCAGGGGCATTCGGCGCCTCCCTGCCTCTCTGAACCTCCCTGCATTGTGTCGGCGGAACGCTTTCTGAACTTCCCGCAGTGCTTCACCCGGCACGCCCGCCTCCTCCTGCGATCTTCGCAGCTCGTCACTGGTGAACATCTCCTGCACCCACACACACACACGGAGGAACAATCGCCGACACTGCAAGCCCATCTTCGTCATTGGAAGGCTTGCGGTACAGGATTGAATCAACACGCTTGTGGAGAAGCAGTGGCAGTGGCAGTAGTTGTGGTAGCTGCTGCTGCCAATGAGCATGGGACTCCGCGCGACAGCCCAATGTCAGCCGGCAGTCCTCGCGTTGCTGGCTCTTCAGCAGCTGCTGGCCGCCGTCCTCCACGGATGCTGAGGCCCGGGCAACCACGCAGAAGCATGAAGAAACGATACGATGGCTGAGGAGCGCAGCGTTCAACGCAGAATGAATGCACAGGCCGAAGGTTGCGTGTCAAAGCCCTTCCCGCTTACTTTGGGGTCAAGGGCTTCGGAGGGTTGGCTCGCGCCACTTGCCAAGCGCTGACGCGGCACCAAGCCGCTGAAGTGCACTCTGGACTTCACTAACACATGCAAGAGTTACTGAGTTGAAGCAAATCCGAGGCCAGTGTTCTGCTTGCTGGCGCTGGGCGAGGCATCAGTTCAGAACTCGAGCTTCCGCGATGGGAGCATCGTGCAGCTTCGCACAAGACCGCTGGGGGCCATTATTAAAACGAGCAAGAGCACTTGTCCCATGTCCGGATCCGAAAACAAAACACTAAACGCCCTAAGACCAATTCTTCCAAGATTTCGGCGCTCCTGACGCGTGATGACTCGCTGCCGGAGCGGCCTCGGATCTTTCTGTCGCTCTCTCTCACCGGGAGACAGCTTGGGAAGTCCAAGCCCTAAACCCTAAGTTTCTCGATCCAAACGTCCTCAAATTCTCATAATAAGGCTTCTAGGAACCCACTTTAAACCGACGTCTATACGGCTATTCGCTGAACATGTGGCCCTTCCAGAACCGATACCTTTGTTCGGGCGGCGGGCTCTGCTTCCACTCCTCCTCCTCCTTGCAGGGCTACTACTACCACCACCATCCTATAGTGGGATGCCTCTTCACCGGAAAGAACCCGAGTATGTGTTCCGCCAATTGCCGCCATGACCTCAATGGTCTAGAGCCCACACCAAGTTCTGTTGCTGGAGCTTTGGAGCCTCAGCCCCTTGCGCTCGTCAACCTCACCCCTGATCCTCGACGCTTCGCTTCCCATGCTCCGAAATGAGCCCCGGCCAGGCTCCGGACTGTGGCTGGGGCGCAGCTTTCGGCTGACCGAGGAGTGCTTGCGGCGCTGAGCGGAGAGCGGGCCACGCTTGAAGCTTGAACTTTGAAAAAGACAACTCATACTTCGACGGCTTTCGACATGTGGCTGTTCGCTGGTCCATCTCGGAAAGAGATGCGTCCCGTAACGATCACAGTGCCATGTTACCAGTGAACTTGGTTTACAAGCGTCAAACCGAAGGGGCACGCGGTCATCTCAGAGTCACATCTTTACTGCGCGACCTAGCTGGTCATCATCTTTAGAGAGTGTCCCTTCTTGTCACATGCACGATGCCTGAGCCAGTGAGAAAAAGCGGTGTGCGGTCCACCTACCTACCTACCTATCCATCCATTCGTCCTTCCCTCTCCATTTCTCTCATTTCCCGGCTCTCCGGGATCGTGCAGTGTGTATATCTATATATATATATATGTATGTATATGTAAAGATGTATGTAGATACGTAGGGGCATGTATGTAGGTGTGCAGGTATGCAGGCATGTGCATGTATGTGTGCTTGTTCTTAAAGTAGGTAAGTGCGTGGGTCGGAGAATAACCTAGTCAGGATGTAGAACCTTTTCTATGCGCTGCCGCTCAACGTGCACAGGCCGGGCTGGCCAACACCGCATAACTCCAAATTGTCTGCAAATTCTGTGCATTTCTGTGATGGCCTGGGGTGCGGCCGCTGATGACACGCGGCATCTTCCGGGAAATGGCTCCTGCGGTGAAGCTGCATGTTTGCACGGCCGAACCGCATCTGGTGAATTCAATCTGATATCACCCCCGGTTGGGCTCCTTCATCTTCGAGCGTGTGTGGAAGGGGAAGTGAGTCTTCCGCCTCTCCATGTGCAAGCCAAACTGGGCTTGTTCTGCTGAGGGGCGGTGAAAACATAAGTAGTCACGTCCCATGTCTTTGCAGTTTCTAGCGTTTGATTTGGGAACTGAAAAAAACAAACAAGGGTGAGTCCACTAAGCTGGCTCTTGGGCCCTGAGAAAGTCCTTCTCTGAGCATTCCGTTTCGGCCTCGGCCGAAGGCACGCGGCCTGTCGCCCGGACCTTGGTAGCTTGCTGCTGTTGCAGCATCCGCCCTCAAGGGTCACAGCACCTTCTGCTGGCCCAGCGCTGCTCGCAAGCCCCTGGCAGTCACCGTTGCCATCGACGGCGCAGATGCCTCTGTGCCGGCCTGTCCGGGGCACCGGGAGCTCATCCAAAACTACACAAATCTGGTCTTCGCAGTTGGAAGCTCGGAGATTTACATGGGGTGCCCGGCTCTGTCAAGGATGTCAGGAGCCTCGGATGCCTCTGGCGTGCGGATCCTCAGTGCTCGACAGCTCAGGAAGCTCAGGAATTGGAAACCGCGTTCTTGTGACGGAACTTGATGTAAGCTAAGATGATAGGTACAGGTACATGATGAGGAGGCTATGCTCTGTTTATTATGGTACGCTGAATTCAATTCTTGACAAGAGCCGAATCAAAAGTGCGCAAAAATGAGGGTGGTGCAGTGGCACATCCGACGATGTTGAACTGCGTGCAGATGTAAGTATGTAATTACCACTGGGTAGGCAGATAGGTAGGTGGGGAACGAAAGATGTTGAGTGTAACCACAACGTGCACGCTTACTGGAAGTACGAATTTCTGATATGTACCTGGTGAGCGGTATTCAACCGCCGATTCTGAGGACTCTCCGAGGCACCAGCTTCACCTTCCGCTTTCTCTTGTCGCCTGGTGCCGACTCCAGCTGCGGCGGCTCCGGCGCTTCCTCGCAGCTCCCCGGTTCCGCCAGGAGAAGGGGGAACAAGTCAGGCTTCGTACTGAGGGGTGAAGGTGAATTTCAGGGTAAGGGGAAAGAGAATTCTTTCGGAGTTTCGGGCGCAGGGTTCTCAGCATTGGCAACACAAGTCCATGGACGGCCGCCGTGGGCAGTGAGTGCTGGCCCCAAGCAGGACTTGTTGCGGAAAGCAATCCAGGCCACAGAAGTGCCGGGCATCACAACCTTGACTCCTGAAAACGCGAAAGCTGTGCAACCTTCGGACTGCCCTGAGCCTCACGCCTTGTACGCTGAGACACGCTGCCTGGGACGGCAAGGCCAAGAATATCGAAACCAGGACCTTGACCCTTTTGGCAGACTGGCAAGGAGCCTCCAAACATGTGCTGCTCCATCTGGTAATCTAGGAACCATCAAGTTATCTAGAAGTAGAAGCATGGGCATCAAATATGCGTAGCGTATAGCAAGTCTATGTCCCCTTTGCTCGAGACTTGGCAGCTGCTGGGGTTCCGGGCCCTGAGCCGCCTTGACCCATCCGGGCGAATCGGAGGCGGTGCTCGCATTTTGTTGCTTCGATCGGGGAGGCTTGAAAAGAGAGAGCTTGGGTTAAGGGGTCCGATAAACGCTTGAGTGAGTGGGGTTGCTGCACGCACTGTCCAGTCAAGCTTTGACTTAGAGTTGCAAGGGGCCCAGCGGAAGCTGCAATGCTGGCGGATGGTCCTATTGACTTGGTGCTAGCCTGGTTATGGACCATTTGAGCTTGAGCATGAAAGCTTCTGGCATGGGTCCGCAGAACTAGAAAAATTCCCAGCTGCCGGCCCTCGCTACCAATAGCCGCTGTCTCGCTATTTCTCTTGTCTTCATGTTTCTCTCGCTTGCAGCAGAACCGGACTTCTGCCATTTCAGTGCTAGGAATCAAGACGATGCATGCGGGCTCTCAACATCCCTCAGAGACAGTCCATGCGAGTCCCCTCACCCTCCCTCGGTCCCTCCACTGCCCTTCTTTTCGTGATCGGATGCCGGAAGCTTTGCGCTTGGCGCGATGCTTCCTGAAAAGCAAGTCGGCCCAAGCCAGCGTCGAGGTTAAGGCAGGGGCCAGTGAGGCCCTGCACAGAACAGCTTGACAGATACAGCGCTCGGATGCTCTACATGTTGAAACATGTTCACAAGACCCCTTCGGTAAACAGGGCGGGTTTTTGATTTGGCTAGGACCACCAACAAGAAGGAGGTCGTTGTTGTTTGAAGAACCAGGAGGGCACAACAACAACAACAACCCGAGGGGGCCTGTTGTTAGCAAAACAAAAAAGTGAACAACAATAACCGCAGCAACTTCAACCGGAACAGGAACAGCAGCAGGGGCTGTTGCATTAGCATGATAACAGTTGTAATTACTACTCCTCCTCCTGCTGCTGCGGCTGCTGCCTGCTGCTGCTGCTGCTGCTGCTGCTGCTGCTGCTGCTGCTGCTGCTGCTGCTAGTACTACCACCACTACCAGTACGACTACCACTACCACTGCCCCCTCTATCGAAGGGGTATGTGTTCTAAACAGTCTTGCTAGTTACGCTGCCCTGCTGTTCTGCATCTGCACAATTCGGCTTTTGGACATCAGATTCACAGCTGCCGCGTGCCCCTTTCGGGGTGCTGGCCAGGACGAGGCATCGACGCCAAGTCGTCAGTTGGTCACTGAAACCATCAAGGGGGCGTCGCTATCAAATCACAATCAGCCGAAGACTGACCTATCTCCTGCCCCTCCCATTCCGGTGCCTTCACTTACAGGCGGGTGCAATGCCCACCTAAGCACTGCAGACGTAGCTCCCCAAGTGTCTTTGCCGTTATCCTGGCCCTGAGCATCCGGCAGACTCTCACGGCTTCAGGTGTGGCTGTGGCTTCACCGAAGTCCCGAACTAAACTCCCGGCAATCTGATAAAGCAAAGGTCGTCAGTGCTGCGAAGGGTGGCCTATGGTGGTCATTTCTGCAGTCCTGCAGGTCCCATCGGAAGCATTATCCTTCCGGGTACTCCTCATTTTCCTCATCGTAATCACTGACTGCAGTAGGAGGGAAGACGATTTCACCAGCATAGATTCTTCATGTAAACTGTCGGCATAACAGCCACGCCCTGGCCATACTGCTGGGACGAGGTAGCACAGGAGCCTTCGCCCGAGAGAGCCGATCCGATAGCAAGCAAAGGCTTGGAGCCATCCACTCCAAAATGCATAAAAGTCTTAATGCCTTTCGGACAGAGCGAAGGCACAAGTAGACAGCAATAATCACTTTTGGCACTAGCGCTACTACACTCTTTCCTGGGCCCAGAAGACTCCCTTCTCAGATATCTTGAGGCTCTGCGCATTCCGCTGCTTGGCAGGCGGGCGAGAGTGAATGCCTGGCAAGCAGATTACGGCAAATGGGAGCCCTCCGCGCCCCGAGCTCTAGTCACTCTAGTCTATGCACCTGATGGATCCGCATACGAGCCGTACTGTTGCAGCAGATGCAAGCCCGCGAACAAAAACCCACAGTAAGATGCCCGAAGTCCATCGTAAGCCTGTCCTGTCATCGTTGAGAAATGGAACAGAAACCAGGGAACAGGTGTTTTGAGTCACGATCTGGGGCCGGCACGGTGGACGAATCATCGTGTTGACGCAAGAAGCCGAAATAAGGATGGCACGACTCAGGTTTCAAGACTGCAACTCCGCACGAGCTTGCTGTGTTAAACGACATAACCTCACCTGGAAAACTTCAGTTCAATCTTATCAAATCCGCTTTATAGGGGGGGGCCATGATAGATGTACATGTACAAGCATCTTGGGGCTTCTCGGGGCCTGGGGTCCTGGTGTTCTGGATCATCCTCAACAGGCCCCTGCCAGCCGCCTCAGAATACCGGCCGGTCATAGCGCGCCAGAGCTCCCGTCATCACCATCTCCGATGTGGGACCCGACCTCACACCCGTCTGAAATGAAAGGAAAACGGAAGGGATGAGAGGGCAGAAGGGCAGATGCAGGATGCGAACAAGTGCAAGGCAAATGTGCCCAGTTTAGAGAGCCCGCTGCTCTGGCTATGCGCGGGGCCAGCGAGGGCCGACACCGAAGGAGCAGGAGAAGCTCTTGTTCCTGGGGCGTCCAAGTAGTTTCAGACTTCAGACCTGTTAGACTGCTGGACTTCCAAAAGTCGGGATGCCCCAACCACGAGCAAAGCAGATTCACTCAAAGCCTGATTTTCAGCCACCGCTGAAGCGAACTGAAACGTTCGTGAGCAAAACGGCCTGGTGCTGTCGACCATCTCCTGCTTCTTGGACTCCATGGCCGGGCCATCGTACTTCATAGGCCCAGGACTGCGCACTTTCATCAGGTCAGACCTCAGGATGTCTGCAGCTCGCAGCTCAGCTCATGTGTTCGGATCTGCAAGAACTTTGAGCCAGATTTGCATGGGCTCCAGCTATATTCCATTTCGACGACGTCGACGGATGAGTCATGTTTCATCACATCCCACCAGCTTGATCATGGGATCGTGCATGATGGTCCCATAGAGTTTCATGCTATCATCGCATCTGTCGGCTTGGCGCTGGCCAAGAACTGTGTGCCAAGACTTGCGCATCTCTGAAGCTTGACGGTGAGAACCTCTCTTGCGTCGCTCAAGCCCTGGGAAAGCTGAGGATCTGCGGCGCTGTGAAGTTCTGGCTCAACAGGCTGGGGTGAAGCCAGGAATGAGGGTACCTGGGGTGCCCGACTCGGAGGGAAGCTTCTTTCCGATGGAGAAGACCTCATTGCGGCTGATGACACGTTTGCGATGACAGCTCAATTGGCAAAAGGCTGCAACCACAGCTGCGACTGTCACGACCGCCACGGGCATTTTTTCCCGCCACCCCTGCTATGTCCTTTGCAGCTACTACGCCTCCATGATTTGTCTTGCCTTCCATGGCAGTGTCAGAAGTGCAGCATCGCATCACCACAAGCTTGTTTGGCGGCATTGTCGTGACATCACTTGCACTGGCTGCCCACACATACTAGCATGACGAGCACCACTGCTACTCAGATTCAAATCATTTGGAAGCCCATTGCCCTGGCGGCTGAGGGTAGGAGTTTTTGAAGTGCTTGGGTGTTGTCCTGCTCTGACGTCTGACACGCGGGTGACGAGGAAACCTTTGGCTCGTGCCTGAAATTCAGCGGCGGTGTGAAAAGACAGAAGCTGTGAGAAGTGAGAAGGGCTTCATCTTCGGCTCGGAAGACCCGAGGACGCACGCACACACACATATCTTGGTAGCAACTGCTGAAGGGGCTGAGTGATTCATGTAGAAAAGTATACAACCAATATAACCCCTACCCGATCCCGCGACTCCAAAGCTGCACTCTCAGGCTTCTGCTGGCTGCTTCTTCTTGTGGACATCCGCAGAGTATTGATACTTCGGGCCTGTCGTCGCACAGGCCTTGTGTCGTACATACCTACTACTTCCGCTACATCTCTAAATCCGCACACTCACATCTCGCTCTTCTTCCTCCTCCTCCTCCTCCTCCTCCTCCTCAAATGCATAGACAAGTAGACAGCCAGGCAGGCCGGCCGACAGACACATCTGCATAACATATATGGTAGAGAGAGGGGGGGGATGGAGGGAAGGAGGGAGGGAGGGGCGGGAGGGAGAGAAAGGTAGAGATAAAGCGAGCGAGCGAGCGAGAGCGGTAAGCTTCTGAGCTCAGCGTATCAAAAACAGTTTTGAGATCCGCCCGGCCGGTGAAAACGAGCTTCCCCCCCCAAAGACCCCTCACCCAGAAAGCTGAGCACTTCAATCCTTCCCTCAACTACACCTCAACCCCAAAATCGTCAATTCCCGGCTTTGCCTGGGATGGAAGCCACCCAGGAGGGCACTGCATCCCCGGGCACCATGGCAGGCCGCGACTTCACCGACCTCGCAGAGCCGCAGAGGGCTCGGCTCTGACAGCTGGGCAGCCGGGGGGCCAAGGATCCCCTGCTCGTGGCCTAGTAGCAGCCAAGGGACCAGGACGGCGGCTTCTTCCGCGTGGCATCGATGCCCTGCAAGAGAAGCTTCGCTTCGGGAGATCACGTGATCTGGGAGATGGTGCTAGCCGGTGCTACACGACAACAAGAAGCCCCAAGGACGAACAAAGGGTATGGCGGCTTCAAACACGGCACCCAAAGAGCCAGTTTAGCGAAGAGCTCCCAAGTCCTGGCCAGGCCCCAGGCCCCGGCCTTCATAAGCTGCTCTGTCGATATCTGCGGGGCATCTTTGGCATTCTTGTTGCCTGAGAGCGCGAGGCACTTGGAGCCTTGAGGGCCGGGGGCCTGGAAGCCGAGAAAAAACGCCAAAAATGCCTTGTGCCGACGACGGCTGATGCTGTAACTTACACCTTTTTCGGAGCGAACTGAAGATAGTTGGTCAAAAATGGAACCCCCTTGAGGCAAAGCACAAACCAGGTCGTTTGGCCCAGGGAGGGCTCTGAGGTTCTTCTTGTTCGTCTCTGTCTTGCGCATGACTGCTCATGTGCACGCTCACCAGGATGAGGCACGAACATCAGTCTTTGGCTATCTATTGCACGTGAGGTGAGTGCTCGTTGAATAAGTTGTTTACACTACCGCGGCGTTTGTCGCAGCAGGCCCCGAATTCACGGCTCTATTTAGTGGACCCGAACAGTCGCAACAGCCAGAAATTGAAGACCAAGTTGCCAAAATCATCGTCGCCCCTTCCACGGATGCTGTAAACAGGCTGCTTCTCCTTGAAACCTGAGCTTCAAACACATGTAGAGAGGACAGCATCGCGAGTCAACCCAGAGGTCGTAGCCTGCGTTGCTTCCCCACTATTCAGACCCCTAGCAAAGTCAAAGGTTTCGAAGAGAGACTGTTCGTGTCGTAGCTGTAGATGGGGCCCGGGATGGACTTGGTCCAAGAAGGCACGCCGCCACCTGGTCAAAACGAAATGCCAAGCCTAGAACTCTCTTTGTGGCCACTGCAGGTGGATTCTGGTTAGGCGGACCAGTCTGTGTTTAGGGCCAGTGGCGAGACCGCGACAAACCAAGCTACGTGTGCATCAGGTGGCCCATCTCAATTACTTTGCGGAACCTTCAGGCCTAGCAGCTACAGAGCAACGGCCACACAAAACTAAAGAAGACGTAGCCGACGCGTAAATCACGGTCCAGAGGCCTTCGGCCCTCACATCACCAATCCCTCCCTGGGCGGCGAGGCCTATGACCATCTCTGGCTTTGGGCGCATGGAGTACACCGGCTGCTTCTTCCTGAGGCTGCAGGCATGAGAGGGAACACTAGAGGGAACTAGAGCGCACTGGCAATTGGTACTTGTTTTCCTGGATTCATGAAGCCAGGTTTCTTGAAGCTGTTGGTGTCGTAGTTGTACTGAGGACCTGGACGTCAGCGCACTGAGTCGGAGCTCATGCAGAGAGCAGCGCCAGTGGGTTCTCCAAGATCACCGCACTGCCACCTCTAAAATGCTACAACTACAATTACGAGTGCAGTGTCGTCGTGCTACAGTATTCCGGGTGCTCGAACCCCCGGTGTACATTTTGTTGTGGCAGTAGCTGTCATTGGTTTGGGATCACAAACCGCCTTCCAGTTCATCGGCCTCGCTTCGTTGTCGACTTTTTGACCCGGCCGTCTTCTGAAATTCGCGGCCCCGGCTTCAACAGCACTGCGCATGGAGAGCGGAGTTGTGGACGAGCGCCGCTTCATCTTCCGCTTGCGGTTCTCCGCCCCTGTAAAGCTGCGTACGGGAGAACCCGGCGTAGTAGAGGCGGGGTGCTGGACCGAACTGGCCCGTCTTGATCCCACGGCCTCCTGTACTCTATCGCTTTGCTTTCGGGATGCAAGGCTTCTCTCCCGCACGTGGATTTTCCCTGCATCCGTGCTTTCGTCGCAGTGTGACGAAAACCTTTCTTACACTTCTAGTTTGATTGTACAAAAACAAGCAGGGCAGGGAGAGACGTAACCGTAGATGCTCGTGCCTGCTAGTGTAACACGATACTATACTACTGGCAGCAACTTTTTTGCAGGGGTGAAGCGACGTGGGTCCCGCGGGTCCCGCCTGGGATACTCGCCTGCCAGGAGGGGACCGGACCTCCAATGATCCTCGGAGGTCGTCGCGGTTTCTCTGAAGGCTCCCTGGCTTCGACACATGTATGGTGAAGGTACGGTAAAGGTACGGTGTCCCATAGTCAAGGCACATCTTGGGCTTTTCCGCCATGCTCCATTTCCTGGGCTGCACTTGGAAGCTGAAGGTCTCTGTGCGAGTTCAAGGCCAAGCCGAGGCTTCTTCTTTTGCTGTGCGCTGCACGTGGCAACTCATGAAACACATGCCGCTGTCGCTTGCAAAGTCCATGGTGTGGCTGTCAAAAAAACCGAGACCGGGCACGCAAAGCTCCTGAACATCATGCACTTCGAAGGCCGTGTGTCGGAGGCGTAGCAGCTTGCTTCTTGTACCTCGGATGGTCCAAGTGTGAGACATGGAGTAGAGCCCCGAAGTCACCCGACAACATCTCTGACATCGAAGTCGCACACCAGAAAGGCTTTGTCAAAGATGAGAGAAAACCAAGATGCCCAGCACGCGTGCCCTTCGATGCCGCCGCAGGAGCACCCGTGGAGGTCTTCGCCTTACTGCTGAGTACTTTCAGACTTGTTGTGGGCAGCCTCTAGTCTTCAAAGGCATGGCAGGAGAGATCACTTCGCTGCCGCTCCTCCTCGCAAATCTCCTTCTTCTCCTACTCATCTGTCTTCCATGACCACCACACGGACAACCATAAATGCAAATTCGAGGAGGATTCTGACCGGTCAGAAAGTTCTCCAAGCGGCTGAAGAGGCGCCGTCCTCCATGCTTCGAAACCCTCGTCGTCTCACTAAGTTCAGGTTCCACTGAAGCTGAAAGCAGATGCTTCTTACTTCTGTCGGTCTGGAAAGTATAGTATGGTCTTCTGCTGAGATCTATCCGGTGCTGGACCAAGCCTGCGCGAAGATGAGCTCAAGACAACCGAGCAGGACCAGATAGGTGTGGCTGACAACTACACCAAGACTCGGGATGCTTCTGGTTTTTTGGGGGATGCCATACCCAAGGCTAGGGTAGATTGAAGGCCCTGCTGTTCATCTTGGCCCCTGCTGTTTCAAGCGATGGGCGGTGCCACACCTCATAATTGCTGTAGCCACACTTGCCATACTTTCCAATTAAACACCTGAAATCTCACTGCGCTCAAAATTAGCCTCAGCGGCTGATGACTTCAATCACATAAGCGGGGGCAAGGTGCGAGGCGCGGTTGCTCGTTGATTGTCGAGGGCGTTGGCAGACGGCATGTCTCGCACTCAGCCCTCAAAACCGGGGCACTTTTCTCCGAGGTCGCGACATTGGTGACTGATGGATCCAACATGGCTCAGCACGCGGGGATTCGACATCCCAAGCGTGACGACGACGAACAAGCTCAGCTTCGCTTGGAAGTCTGGGGGGGAAGTCCCTGAATTTTAGCGAAACGAGCAGATTGATTGTAGTGCAGAACTCGTGTTTAGAATGCTGTTGCGCTGGGAAACATCCAAGGCTTGCCTTCAGCAGAGGCCTTTAATACTGACACCCTGCAACCACGAAAAGTTAAGCTTGGAACCTTCCTGAACCAATCGCACAGCAAAAACGCCCTACCAGCCTTCATTGAGTCATAAGCCCTCGGAAGTACTTCTCATACTTCTACATCAACAAACCCCCCAGACTCCGTCACTGGATCTATCCAGCCGGCGCGAATGACTTGAAATGTGTTGTCTCTTGATGAGGCAGTGTTGGTGCACGACACGAAACTTACCTGATGCTCTTCGGCTGCCGCATCACATCAGACTCCCTGATCCCAGAGCCTCATGGGAATACTGGACGACTTGCTAGTCCTACTTGCTTTGGGTAGCCATGACGGACGACGGCTGGATAGAAAGAGTCTGTCACTGGCTAGTATACAGCTCTGCAGGTGATAGAGAGAGATGGGGCCGGTGAGCTCCAGAGCTGGGAACATCCACGCGCCTGCCCCGTGTCAAAACAGCATTTAAAGCAGCGAAAAAGCACGCGGAATTCATGAATGCCTATGTTGTTGACTAGGAGTTTTAGGTCATCTGAATCCTGCACCCCTCCAGTGCCGAGGTGGATCACCGTCCCCACCCCTTCCGGGTGGTGGCCACGAGTGGCATCTAAGTCAGCATCAGGCAATGCCTCCAGCCGCGGCTAAAGAGGCCTTCCGACTGGGTGCAGCACAGCGGCTGCTTGTCGTTATGATAGTTACTGGGTACCTCAAAGTTCGTCCCGCGTGCAACATGCTAGATACAACCTGAGACCCGTTTGAAAAGAAACGGAGGGAGTGCGGCCACATCTCTTCCTGAACAACATTACGGTCCATGGAACAAATGCCAACGTTGGTTTGTCTCTTCTTGGTCGAAGATGGGAGTCAGGGTTCTTGAACGCTTCCGACGTGCTTACCCAAAAAAGGGTTGAAGCGCCGAAAATCTGTGGCTCTGTTTACAGAAGGTCCTGGTAGTCGGTAGTGACTTCAAGGTCTCAGGCAAGATGCCTCTTTCCCCGTGCAAGTCGTAGCTCCAACTTTGCCCTGGACTCCTGGACACCCCTGCCGCTTGCCGTCCAAGCGGCTCGCGGGAGGTATTGGCTACTGCTCGGACCACACCTCAGCTCTCAGAACTTCGACGACCGAAAGATCGACACTTCGCTGCAGCTCAAACGTGAATCGCCGAGGTGCCAAGCAGAAATCGGGAAGCCAGCCCTTGCTGGGGCGATCCTTCCAGAGATTGCAAAATGGCAAGAGTCCAAAGCCTCTTTCTACGAAGTGATGTCGGCGTCCTGGCAGTCTACGTAGGTCCAGCCTCACAGATTCGAAGGTGGGGATATGCAACCACAAAGAGAAGGAGGCTGAGCCACGCGCCCTCCTTGGTAAGGGAGCTAACCCATACCAGGCAGAACTCGCCAATCTCCACACTACACTGTGACTCGTCTCGCGCCTGGCGTAGGGGCCTAGAGCTCCCAGGGCACCACCCCCTTCCGGTACTCGGACTCGGACTCTGCTTCCAGACAAACCCATGGGCCCATGATCTTCTTGGAATGTTTCCGATTGCTTCAACCCTCCCTGGCCTCCCACTTGGTCTTGGCTTTCCTGGGCACTATCGTGAAGTAGAAGGAAAGTCGAAGCAGTCGGGCAGGATTCTCAGGTTAGAAGCCGTTCAACCAAAGCGAGAAAATACGACGCCCAGACACTGAGCGAGAGTCGAAGCTGCAAGCATTGTTGACAAGATATCACAGCGGACAGGCAATAAACTTGCATATGTATAATTGATTATAATTGTATGTTTGTAGAGTAGCTGACGGGGTCCCAAGAACACTCTCCCTGGTGTCGACCCTCGAGCTTTCGCCAAGGAACATCCATCGCTGGCCTTCCTGGAGCTCTGTAAGGACCAACCGGGGCAGCCAGCCCACTTTTGCCTCCACTGCTGATATCTTGGTGGCGAAAAACTGAAGGCTCGATGCGCGAGGGCGATGCCGTTTGGTCTCGGGCCGGATATCATGTTTAACAACAGCCCACATAGGCACCAGGGTTTCACAAGGCTACACTTGACACGGCATGCGGCTGTTCTCGGAAGTCAGAGAGAAACATGCAAGAGAACTGGCTGTCCAAAGAACGCAGGAGGCGCCTGGTCTTTGGCTAATTCCGCGTGGATCCACCCGTTCTCTGTCGCGGTCGCTGTCCACACCTCTCGTGGTCGAAGCGTTCTGGTACTTCAAGGAACTTGGGCCAGCAGTGCCTTGTGCCTACTTCAATGCGCCGAGGGCCCGGCATAAACAAACTCCTGGTCGGCAACGCTGAGCTGGCTGGGATCACCGGACGTCCTGGAAGCGAAAACTCCCCAAAGACTGGCTTGGCCGAATCGGCTTCCAACTGCTCTTTGGCTCTGCCGGTCCAGGCTTGTTTCGCCCGCTCGAGTCGCTTTGTCGGAGCGGCGGGGGTGACAGGCGCCGGCCTCGGCAGTCCGGCCAGAGCCCAAGTCTCGAGCCCTGTTGTGGTGATATGGTCTCGGCATGACGAGAAGCTTCCTGGCTCACGCAGCTTTCCCCCTGGGAGCCGGACTGAGCTGTGGGTTCAGCAGCCGCTACCAATGGGGTGCCGCTAGAAGCAACCTTCGGGCTCGTCTTCTAACTTCTACCATGTGTTGCAAGGCCTTGAGCGTTGCCTGCCTGGAAGCCTATAGGTTGGCTGAGGTGAGTGGAGCAAGCCGGCAGGGCCGGCGATTGAAGCCATGCCTAAACCTGACGGTTCCTGGATTGAACGCAAGTGCTCACATGGCCTCACTGGTCGCTGCCGCAGCTTCCGGCTGCTGCTGCTGCTGCTCAGCCGGAACTCCTAGCAAAGAGAGCACTGATAACACCCTGTAGACGTCCTGGAAATAGTCGTGGTAGTCGCAACAGCAGCAGGAGCAGGAGTAATCGGCAGGGTAGGGGGAGGCGGCCGGACGAGCCCTCCAGCGAGCCTCCGTTCTGTGGCGTTGCGGCCGACGCGGGGGCCTGGAGGCACGCCCAACAACAAAGAGCCGGAAACGTCTCATGGCACGCGGAATCTTTGGTACGTGTACACACACATATATATATATACTATAAGCATATAAAAAAAACACATATTGTGCATACACATACAGAGACAAACGGACAGAATGCGACAGGGACCCACAAGCAAAAAAGCCCTGCTGGAGCAGGCGTCACGGTCATCGCAGTTCCATTCCATATGCCCAGTCCTACGGCCCTAGGACGTAGGAGCCCTCAAGAGTGGAGAGTGGCGTCAGTGCGTTTCTCGGAGCCTCGCCTCTGCGGCCTTCTCGGCTTCCAGCGTACTCGGAGGATCCTCCTGGGCCTTGGAAGGCAACTCGGAGAACTCAGTCTCTGGAGAGAAGGCCGTCAAGGTACCCTGTGCTCAGTCAAACCCTGAACCGTGTCTATGGTTTCGGGTGTGCATAAAGTTCCTTGTCTGCCGGAACTCCGGGTCGTTGCCTGTCGCATCACCCCACGGCTTGCCGATTGGGGCACTTTGGTCTGCTAAGGGGTATGCTACAATAGCTATGTACAAAGCCCTACAAGCCCTAAACATTCAAGTAGTCAGGGTTGATGTTTTCGCACCCTGCCCTGTACGACGAGAAATCTAAGGCGCTGAAGCTGCTAGGAACAGCAGTGGCCGACAGAGATCTTGCCCGTGTTGTTGGATCAGTGCTAAATGCCAGCACATGATACACACGTTGCCAAAGCCCATTCACGGGGAAGGCACCCAAGAATGACTGCAGAGGCACGTCTCACTCCCCCGCAGCAAGCTTCGCAGGAGCTACACGGGAGGGAAGGGAAACGAAATGGGCGAAAGCTTGAGGCTGAGACTTGCAGTGAGACGTGGCATGCGAGATGGAATTTTAAGTTCACCTGGCCTGCCCACCGTGAAACTCAGCAATTTGGAGTTGGATAGCCGGCTTGCTGTCTGGTCTATCACTCCATCTCCGCTCTTGTCTTTGTGCGTTTGGGCAACACGTGTGCTTTGTTGGTGCCTCCATTTGCAACTTCGGACCCTGCATAAGTCAGGTTCAGTTGTGTGCGCGTCGGGCAGGAGATTCAGAAACCATTGCAGCTTGAGTTCGCCAGACTATCCTGCTGGGTCCTTGTCGCTTGCTGTCTCTGCTTGCCTTGCCGTTCTTACATCTGCCATCTGCCACGGTTACTCTCGCTCCCTGCCTTCTTTCTGCAGTGAGGGCCCGCTTTGCTCACTTGACCAAGATCTCAGCAAGGTTCGAGCACGCAAGCGCTGAGAGCGTGACCGGGAAGAAGCTACTTTTGCCGTTGACGTCACCTGGCACGGTGGACAGGATTCGGTATATCTCAATTTGGGGGGGATGTGGAGTGTGGAGTCGGAAGCGGAGGCACGGAGAGAAAAGAAGGCCGAGAGGATGGACCCCTTGGACAGACTCAAAAAAACCAAGTGTCAAACCCATACATCCAGGCCGCCCAAAACCAAAACCCGACAACTGCCCAACCCCCCCCCCCCCCACAGCCAGTGAAGAGGAGTAGGAAACACCACCTCCCAGGCTGCCGAAGTGACCCTCCTGTTGATGATGTTGATGAGACCGAAGCCCAAACCCCTTACCACCCTGCCCCTTGCACCAAGGAAAGGCCTACGTGGTCGCTGCTTCGCGCTTCGGCTGAGGCATCGAGATCGTCGGGCTCTTCGGGGACCTCTGGAGGGTCACCGGTGCCTGCGGCGGCGGACAGCAGCAAAAGCTGATCTGGCAGCTGTGTTGGGACGCATGCGATTGGACAAGCAGTTACCATCCATCCTTTACGCCGCAGCCACAACCCTCGCAAGAACCAATTGACGGAGTCTCTACCGGTACCTTCGGTATGCACAGTTGGGCTTGCTGACTGACTACTGCTCACATGCTGCTGTTCAATGTCTGAAGCTACAGACATGCTGTTGACGCTGTGCTGTTTAAGCAGGGCTCCTTGGCTACCGGAGCGCAGGTCACGCGGTTTCTCTCTCTTTGACTGCAGTCCTTCCTCCAAGCTCTCGTCACCTCGAAGCCTGAGGCTACCCTCTCTAGGCCACACGCCCCCCGCCGGTTGGCCTGGCTTCTCTGAGTCTCCTGCGCGATCCAACACCAAACTTCAATGCCCTGCAGCGACTGCGACTCCTTGCCCTGGAACTTCTCCCCTCCCCTCGCATGGCTCCTGCGCCCTGCTGCGGCAGATCATCTGGAACGCCTGACAGCAGCAACCTGTCGATTGCCTGGTACAAGGCGACAGAAAATACCCTTTTGGTTGGGAGGAGCTTCTGTCAGCTGCGGCACAAGTGTAAGGCAGGATCTACTCTATTTCGAGGGTACGCGTCGGTACCTCAACAAGATTCAGTTTCCTCCATGCTACTAGTAAAGTTTAAGCACACTGAAACGAGTTCGGCTTGTTGTCTGAGCCCGGCGATTCCAACAAGCTGCACGCAGCCGACGCTCTCACGTTTGCCGATTTCGTTCAGCAGCTGGCCTTGTTGACGTCCCACGCGCATTCTGCAAGCACTCTCCGTGACACTTCGTCTGAGAAGCCCATCTCCTGATCACCACAAGCTTAGCCGGCGGCTAATTTTCTCCAGATGTGTCTTCAAGCTCCGAAGCGTGGCTGACAACTGGTGCCATGTGACATGTGACCTATCCAAAGTGTACAGCATAGGTACATGTACTGTTACTGCATGCCACATGCTGGATCGCACATGGCATGCTATTCGACGCTTGCCGACAACACAGGCCTTCAGCTGCGAGATTCTACCCATATCTGCGGGAGTCGTACCTGGCAAGGGGCAGTAACGTGGAGGATTCCCCACCGGACTACGGATTCGAACCCCAGGTCACCCATGGTCACCCAGAAACCAGGCATCTTTTTTAAGTCTATGGCGGCCTAAGGGCCTAAGCCGAACTCCCGAAGATCGCAACCTCAAGTCGACACTTTTTCCACCGAGAGAGGACGGAGAGCGCACTGCCGAGCTGGCGTCGCATCCACGAAGTGCACGTTGTCGAATGACGAAGCCGCATCGGAAGACAAAGCTCTTCTCGGTTTCTCTCTCTTTCTTGCAAACAGGCCTACCCTGGCACTTTCTCTTCGTTAGCGCTGCTCCTCCGGAGTCGCTTCGTCCAGCTTTGGAGCACCACGAATGTGGGTGGACACGCCGCCGGTAAAATGCCGAGCCGTCGCAGCATCGACGGCCCGAGCAACAGGTGCCAAATAGGCTGAGACGTCCGAGCGATCCGAGCCTGTGTGCAAACCCAACAAGGTCATGTGAAACGGCATCTGGTCATCCCGCTGAACGGGCTGGGGGACGCCAGCGTCTTCGATCGAACGCGAGAGCGATTGGTAGAGCTTCATCACTGTCCTCTGCGTGGCTTCGTCGGCGACGATGATGTTGGTTATCGAGTCGACGCGCTCTTGCCAGCACTCCACTCTGTCGAAGACGGCTCGGAAGTCCAAGTCCATCTGCTGTTGTAGCCAGCGCCCGACGACCTCGCGGACAGTTGCGATCTCTGTGGACGTGAGACAGCAGAGGTAGGCGAGGCTCATGTGCACGTTCCGCTGCTGCGACAGGCTCAGTGGCTTTAGGCCCAAAGCTTGGGACTCCTCAGCTTGTTTCTCAGTGAGGCTCTGCTCTGCTGCTGCGAAGGCGTGGATGTACGCAGGATCCGCTGTAAACCGCTGGGACATGGCGGTGTCCGTGAGGGCTGCTGCCGCCGTGGCATTGGGGATCTCCTTCAAGCGGCCCAAACGCCAAATCACCGCGGTCTTGTAGAAGCGCTCTTCCGGCTTGTCCGGGCGAAGATCGGCGCAGGACTTGGGGCAGCCGGCAATGAAGGGCATAAATCGAGTTCGTCGGCATGTGCCTGGTGGTGGAGGTCGGTTCCAATCTTCATGAGGCCATAACACTTCGACGGAGGGTCCAGACCGGCTGATCAGTGTAGCACAGGTTACGAAAGCTGTGAAGCTGCAGAGTAGGATCCCGCGAAGCCCAAGCAGATTTCTCATCGAAGCAGTGAAGGCGAACATCCGTCTGGCATGGCTTCTCGTGACTCTCATGTGCAGTCACTTGGGTCAGCCGGGGGGCCCCTGGGCTCGGGCCTGGGAGCTACACGGACAATTCTCCAGGATCTTCGATGCACCACACCGAAACCCCCTATAGGCGCTTTCGCGCGACCTTCTTGAACACAACTGTGAAGAGAGTCAAGGCACATCAGGCCTGGGATGGGTCGGACCTTGTAAACAAGGAAGCATGGAAGTTTCGGGGAGAATTGTGGACCCTGCAATGCCCCGAGACAGATCCCGAAACTGTGACGTCCTTGTAAGGGTCCTGTGGGTTTGGAAGAATCCTGCGACATGTCAGGAACCGGCCCAAGCCTCCGTAGCCTCCTTTCTCGCTACCGATGGAGGATGAAGTCCTCGTCCTCCGGAGCGTTACAGCTCGCGTTTAAGCAAAGGTGGGAGATGGGGGGCCAGATCATGGCAGCAGTGGGCCGGTTTCTCGGCGACAAGACTCAGATTTCTTTTTGCCACCCGGGGTTTGGGGTTGTACCGGATGGCGAAGGGAGCCGGCAAGACATGAAGAAGCCTCACTGCGCTCCTCTGGAGTGGCATTGCCGTCGGAGGCGGTCTAGGCCCAGCGACGCCTGTGGCCCTGGCAGTGCGCACAAGTTCCGGGAATACCACTGGCCGAGAGTCAAAGCTCAAAGGAAAACGGCAAAGGCCACTTGCCTGAATGAGAAGCAATCAAAACGAGGCGTGAACAGTAGCAAATGACGCATGTGGTCCCTGAGGCCAGCGCACGGCGGCAGCCTTCGGCGCGGGCGCCTGGGCGCAGAGTCACGTTTCGCAATTTTTGCCTGACGCAGATGCAAAATTGTGGTGAGGGCAGCAAAGTCTGGCCGCTCTGATTGAATATCTCTAATGTCCTGAAAGCTCCAAACCCTGAAAACATTCGCAGGCAATCCTCATGCCCTCAAACGTCAGGGTGCCAACGAGGCCCTTTTTTCAGAACAGCCACAAATACATCAGGAATGGTGTGAGGCCGGGGCAGAGCCGGGAATCGCATTTCCTTTGCCACCTCAGGCAAGACGCTGCCGCATGGTTTCAGTACTAGCCCTCCCCCGACCCTTGCCCTCGGCCGTCTCTTGCTGTGGTTTGGTACCAAAGTCAGTCACAGCAAGGCAGCTCCTCGAGACTCACAAACGACGAAGGCGAGGTATGCAACAGTATGTGCCCTTGTCGCTGCTGCTTGCCGCCACGTAGCCCGACGGTGCGCTGGCCGCGGCCTTGGGAGACGCCGCCGGCTCCTTGGCTTTCTGGCGGTGTCCCTTCTTAAAGCCAAATCCGTGGAGGACCTCATGCCCAGAGCTCCTACCTTCATCTGATTAAACTCTCTCTCTCTCTCTCACTCTCCGTGCTGAGCCAACGCAGGAAAAATTAGGTTGAAGGGCGCATCTATCTATCTCAACCGATATCGATAACGTGCAGCACCAAAAAGATGTGGTCATTCATCGTTGGACATCCTTCCTCTACAAGCACACGCACACACACACACACACACACACACTGACACTGGGTGAAATCGTGAGTTGAAAAGCCCTCACCGCTGGGCTGCAAGCAATTGAAACCAAATCGTCAATGTCGACCCCCAATCGTGGACTGAAGCCCGTATTCACTGTCAATAGATTCCACCTCTACATTGTCCATGCAGCCGTCACAGCTACGGACGGTACCAAAAGGTGTAAGAAGCTCGAACTCCGAACCACACGGACTTCAACCCATCTCCGCAGCCATCTGCACCCCCAACCCTGCTTGACTCCACTCCGAGCTGCCTTGGGCGCTGCTGCTTTCTGAGCTTCGCTGTGGAGGGTATGTAAACGCCGCTGTTCCCTCTCCTCGGCTCACGTATACTGCGGAAGACAGCGCTCGCCAAACTTAGCAATCCCGACGACGTCCACCGCAGCTCTCTTCGGTGCGCTTCGCTGCAAGCATTTCTCGCCGGGCTGCGTAGGCATCGATGAGCTCTCGAGGGATGGAACGCTTCACCTCACACAGACATCTTTAAGGCTAATGCGCCGTAATGCGCCTGGTAGTGCAGAAGCTTCAAGCCGCAAAGATCCGAGGTCGCGGCTTCTACCCACTTCTTGCTGAGGTAATGCTCCTCGTACTTTTCTAGACACGCATCCACAGCCTGAGCCGAGCGAAAGTGGCGAGCAGAGTGCAAGTGTTTCCCTTGCGATGATGCCCAGATTCTTGCTGGAATTTTCGCACTCGGCAAAGGACAGTATCGACGACACCAGCAGAGAATATAAGCAGGACCGCTTCAACCCAGCTGTCACTACACCCCGTCCAAAAAGCAGCAGAACATTATGAATTTGCTGATTCTTTGTGTTCTAGAAGACTATCTGATAACCCGACATGATTACTTCAGTTTCGGTCGGATAGCTTCCAATCGATGAGAGCCCTTTGACCCAAGACCATCTTTCTGGCCTCGACGGTGTCGTAGGTTATGTATCCAAAGCCTCTCAGCGCATGAAGCTCCACCTCAGCCATGGGGCTATGGTATACTGGCTTCGGCCTATCCTCGCCTTCTGCGTGCATCCCAAAAGCGTTGTTCTTCACGGACCTTGAGTTTTCCTTGCAGATCACCACGGTTTCTGAAAGGCTTGCCTGTCTCGAACGATGCAACACCGATGCCCGAAGGCGACTCGTGGTCCGTGAAGCTCAAAGAGCGTGAGCTAATGTCGTTTCCACAGTTTCGTCTGGTCTGGAATTGTCACTCTGACTTGGTGACTGACGGCGGCGGGCGACGAGGGAGGGCAAATGACTCAATTGAATTTCCCCACTGTCATCGCTAGCCGAAACCTGCTATACCATCGCTGCTGGGTGTGGTGGAGGGGCGGTGGCCTGACCGGCAAGCCTTTCTGCCAAGCCGCTTTCGCAATGGCTCCGTACTGCGCAAAGCATTGCCTGAATTGCTCCTGCCGTGAAGAACTGTCAAACAGCTCCGCCTAAGCCATTCCTGAACCAGCAGTGCGACAGAAGCCAACATTAAAAGATCCTGGCCAAACTGGAGCAATGGGAGCCGTCGGCTGAACAACAAGCAAATCAGCGAATGGGAGCAGAAGTGTGTCTCAAGAGTTTAAGCAAGAATGACGCCACATGAACTTTCGAAGGTACCTTTGACAGTGGAAACCTCGAACCCCTTCATGAAGCCTGCAGACTACGCGGTGCAAGATTTCAACAACAACTCCCAGGCCTCGGTGACTGTAATCGGCACACCACCGACGAAGATCTTATTCGGCACAAAACCTCCGAGATTCCTGCGGCAAAGGTGGCTCCAGGCGTGAAGGTTCTGCTTGGCGCAACATGCTAAGCAAGAAGGAGCTTGTCTGTATTCCTGCCAGCCTTCGCAAGTGCACTCAAGGGTTAGCTCTGGTTGTTGCTGCTGTTCTTCCTGGTTTGCCAACGCCAACGCCCTCATCGTTGCAACAGGACCATCTGTCATCATTCTCATTGATATATCAGCATCATCATCACACTTCCCTTTGCTGTCCTTGACACTGCTGATGCTTTCTAGCTATACACGAATCATCCTGGTCTCACTAGCCATAGTTCTCTGCCTTTGGCCCGATTCTCCCGAAGCTTCATCCCCCCAACACAGGCATCATCTTTTCTTCGGCAGCACCATCACTAGTCACTATGACTATTGTCGTCTTCGTCGGACGCGGCAAAACACGGCGGTCTTCGTTTTCAAGCTTGCGGCCGCATGGTCAGTGTGGCTCTCGTCTTCCCGAAATCACCAAACCCGACGTGGCCTACCTCCCTCAGCACAAACTTCCGGACAACACAACCGATGTCTGGTCTCCTGCTCGAAACCTTTCCCCACCCCAACCGCCCGGCCCTGCCTCGCCGCCTGAGCAGCTATACTCATATGGGTCACACCAGCAGCCTTAGCTTTCGGGCCTGGCAGCGCAGGAAAGACCGCATTCGTCGTCTCTTTGCAACAATCCATAACAGGAACTGCCAACTGTTATCGTTGTGACAGGAATAACGGCAATAGCAACCATGCTTCATCATGCAGTTCACTTCGTGGCTTGAACTCTGGCAGCTCGGGTTGGGGCTTTCAGGCAAACCACTGAGGTTGGTTGTGCAGCAGGACCTTTCCTGTTGCGAGTCCTCCGATCTATTTTGAGCAACTCTGCAGCCCACGTTTGTGTAATATGCCACCACAGTACAATAAACGACAATAGAAGAGACGGATGAGCGTTCCCGAGATTGCCCGCCTGCTGAGGAAGCTGTTGTGGGTGCCCGAGCGGGAGCTCCAGAATTTGGAGGCCTGCGAGATGAGAAGAGCAAGAGCCACCGAAAATGGGCTTGAGATGCATGTTTCATGTACCTCTCTCTCCCTCTCCCTCCCTCTCTTGCATCCAAAGGGTCTAGAGCCTAGCGCATGTATGATGGTAGAGTGTTTTCAGCTTATCTGGAGCCTTCAGAGTTTCGACTCGCAAAGTCTTTGGGAGGGGCAGCTGCATCCACTGCACAGGGTATACGGTATATTGCGTCGGATCACGAAGCTGTGCTGCCTAGTTCGGGAAATCATCCAAGGAACCAGGGTCCCTTCAAAGCACAACTTGTGGCTGCCTGCTCCAGGCGGATCCACTATCGGCGGTACCTGGGCTTTGGCAGGCGTTCCTTGAACTACTGCACCGATTGTCAATAGCCAACAGGGTGGCAACGCATGGATACTGGAACATGTAGCAACCGTCGACTTGACTAAGAGAAGCAAACAAGACAACGACGAAGCAACAGTATGCACGCAGAGCCAAACAAGTAGCAAGGTTGTAGGAGTTCCACCGCACTGTGCCTATGCTCGAACGAGCATTCTTTCCGGCAGCATGATCTACAGTGGGGTCTACGAATTTCTGTCATGCGGATGCTCACTACAACCCGAGTCAATCAGCGTAGAATGGATTTGCGCACCTCAATCTCTCAAAATTCACCAGCCACACCCAGTACTAACAGTTACTAACACTACTAGAAACACCAAAAGACCATGGTAAGCGTTCCTGGATATCTGCCACTGAAGAGCAGTAGCGTAAGACTCATACAACTGAAATGATAAGAGAAACATCTTGACCCACTCCTGTCCCCAACATGCGCCTGCTTTCGCGGGTATTGCCTGCCGAGATAAACGAGCTAACCCATGATTCAGGGCCGCTTTGGGGGGCCTTGGCAAGTTCGAGGCCTCGGCTCTTAAAATGCCTTCAGCGGGGCCGGAAGGAAATGGCCGGGCACGGATTCAACAGATGGAAAAAAGCATCCCGACCACGAAGCCACGAAGCCGGTGACACCAGGTTTCTGGGCAAAGAAGCCCCGCCGCCCCGAGGCCTCATCTGAGTTCTTTCTCCCCTTCGGCGGCATGGCTCCACACGGGGCAGCTGCGGCGGGAGCTCCGAGGCCCAGCAAACCGCTCCCTTGAGCCAGAAAAAGCCCCAAGAAGTCAGCTTCCCCAAGGTCGAAGCCAAGAACAAAATGCACCAAAAAGCAGGGTCTGTTGAGGTCATGGGGGACTTGGCTTGACGAACCCGGCGCAAGCAGCACAGTTGCGAACTCCAGGCGCTGAGCTTCGTGACGAAAGTGCGTACATGCAGTGGCAAGAAGTGCACCAGAAGGCGCAGCACTCGATTTCTCCTGGCGCCCCGTCGCAGCTCAGCAGGAGCCCTTTCAAAGTCGGGGCCATTCATTCGAAGTGCTTTCAAACCAAGCAAAGCACTACGGTGTCTCTGCTGCATAGGAAGTTTAGGCCCCGACGCTTGAAAAACAGGCCCACCTGCCCACTCCCAATGCACCTTCGGACTGTCGTGATGCGACGGCAGTCACCCCACCCCCGGATGCAGGGATCCAGCCATTGCCACCTTAGCCCTAGGTCCTCAAAAACTCTATGCGTGAAGCCTTAAGCTTATGGGTTTTAGGATTCTAGAGAATACTGCCTGAGAGTAGACGTCGGGTCTTGAGCTTTCATGGAAACGGTTCACCCAACGCTGATGGAGCCCTGCTTCCTCGGAACTATCTATGCCGCTTCAGTCGTAGCCGCAGGTCCAGGAGAAGCGATTTCCTTGGCTGGGATGGTCAAAGCAGTCTTCCAGTTCTTTTTGTTCAGGAGCTGTGCAGGGCTTCAGCGACATTCTCCCCCTTTAAATCGCTCACCATAACACAAATCCCAGATAGAGATGAAGCCAAGAGTGTGCTCCCAGAAAACGGAAGACCCACTCACTGCGATGGGATGAGAGTTTGGGAGGTGAGCATTATTTCCTCTTTCTTCCTTCTCCCTCGGAAAATTGAGTTCTCGCCCCACCCATCTTTTGAATAGGGAGCAGGTGGAAGCTGGTGAGGTTGGCCGGGAATCCTATTTCTTGGATTCCAAGTTTGATAAACATGTAGTCTTCTGTCAAAAATCTCGTTCATAGTTTGCAAAAGCTTCTGCTCAAGTCTGCTGACCAGCGTCCCAGCACACGATCTCTGAGGAGCTGAGGGAAACGGCGTGGCCTCCCGCAGATCTTGTTGGCAACGCTTGTGAATCCTTCGTGCACCCTTCGAGCTTGGACAAATCGCATCTCGTTCGGCCTTATACTGGCTTCTTGAAGACACTATACCCGTGCTATTCCTGCTTCTGTTCCGACGATTTGTCGTGGAATTCTGTCCCGTGCGATGCCTGAAGCCGAGAGCAACTGGTGAGGCGCCTCCGCCTGCTGGCGAGGGTCAACCCGAGATGCGTGCAAGTCCAATGCTTTGACGTTGCTAGCGGCTAGCGAATATAATCTGATATAGACTGATCCCAGCTCCACCGACGAGGCTCAAGCCTTAGGAGGGGGATTGGCTGGTCCATTTGAGTCCAAAGATGAAGGTTGCCTTCAAGCCTGCCTGGGAGCATTCACATTGGACTTGGCACTGCACCGCGTATCTTGACACGACGAGACTCGACGCTCTGTCCAGGAAGGAGCCCACTGGGCGATCTGCACGGTATGTCGGCGAATCACTATGGTCCTGCTAGTTTCAGCTCTCTTGCGCAAGCTGCTGGAAGGGGGGCTTGCTGTTTAGGAATGCCGGACTGCGCAGAAACAAATCTTCAAGCCACCCTCCACCATCACCAGCCACATGAGGCAAAAACACCAGCAGCAGCAGCAGTTAGCAGGTGCAGTTGATGTACTTCCGGCAAGAAAAGGTAGTAGCTGCTGCCGGCAACACTCCCGAAGATCCGAGCACCCGCACATGGGAGATGAAGCTCTGCTCCAGCTGCACGGTGAAGGAAACGCTTCCTTCCGAGCTGGCCTGACGCACTCAGGAACACTCAGAAGACAGCCGAGCACTCAAGGGCCCCGGATGAACCGGGCGAGTAATTATGTGTTCTCTGCCCGTACAGGAGGCTCGCGTGAGACAGTGTGCATAGGTCTGTGTTCCGTGCGGCTCGCGCGAGGTAGCTGACGCCCAAATCATCCCCTTGACAAGGAACCCAGGCTTCAATGTCTTCCACTGCAAAGGAACCCTGGTCTCAGTCTCCCTGGGCATGGATGATTCGGGTGCTCGACATGTTGCTGTTGAAGAGCGCTGCAGGCTGCTCTGCGCTGCTGCGCTGCTGCAACGGAGTTCCCGCTCCCAAGCCGCTGCCTCTGGGTCTACTTTCACCCGCGCGATCCTGCCGAAGCAAAAATCCACAGGTCTTGCTGTCTTGTTCCTGTTGCAAGGCTTGCTGCCAGCGACGCGCTCGCTGCTGCTGAAGACTGCTCTGCGCATGTTGCAAGGCAAAACGGGGCCCGAAGCTCCAAACCAGAGGTGCGAAGCATCGTGAAGAATGACGGTGCTCCTCAGCAGCTTGTCTGCCTTAGTCTGGCCGGCATCTGCGGGAAGCTGCTCTTGGGCGGGCTACCGAGGCTTACAACACACTTCGTCAGATCATCGCGTGTGCCAACAAACAACACACACAAGTGTTTCAAGGGGTGCTGCTGCCTGCGTAGTCGTATGAATGATTGTTCAAGAAAAACTTATCGACTGCCGGCCAGAACAAAGAGAGATGCCGCCTTTCAAAGGCTCTGCATCCCGTGTATTCACATTTGCGCAAGAGCACACGTTTTGGCAAGTACATTCTCTTTAAAACGTCCAGGGACTTCAGCAAGTCGAGCCCTCTGTGCGCAATGCTGCAAGGCTCAACTGCCAAGACAACACGGCCAACTCAGTACCGTCGCAATTGCGGCATGGCGCAGCTCTTCCCTCCAGCCCGCCAGCCCCGGCAAAACCTCATCTTCACTGCTTTGGCTCCGGCTGCGGCGGACATCAGTGGCCAGGGTGGTGGCCCAGCATCTGCGAGGTGAAGGGAACCTCGGGAGAAACAAAAGCACGGAGACTGTCGCATATCCTGCTGCATTGTGTGATATAAGCTTTGACATAAGCGTATGCCTGTTCGGCTTGACTGTAAGTTTGTCCTCACGGGTCCGGAAAATTCCTAAGTCCTTTGGAATCGGTGAAATCGGACGAGCGGGGAACGCTGCAAGCTGGCTCAGCTCGATGCACAAAGGAAGGCAGCAAGGAGCTGTGAAGACCGAGGTGCCATCTGAAGCCTCGCATGAGCAAGTGAAGCGCTGTCCTTGCTGCCTTTTCCCCATATTGTCGAGCCACTGCCTACACAAAATCAACTACAGTAGTTGATTACTACTGGCATGCATCACGAAGTACAAGCACCAATAACCCCCACAACCCCGAACGTGCGAACTCATTTCGTAGGTTGCAGAGAACGAGCCAAGGAACAAAAAAAATTAAAACTCACACCTGCCACCCGACCACTGTCCCTGTCCGAGCCTCAAAGGCCCGGATCTTCAGATCCGAAGTGCCTCGGAGTCTAAGTTGTACATGACTGGAATGACGATACGACACGGCGTGAGGCTCAATTGCTGGCGATGGCCAATGAGATTTCGTCGTCATTCCGAGCGAGGCTACCACCAAGTCTTGTGGATTTGTGCGTGCAGTAGACTTCTCGTATGTGGCATGTGACCCTCTGAATTTGGTAGGCACAACACACGCGAACCGACACCAGCCGGGTTTCAAGCTTCAGCTAGAGTCATCTGGAGGTTGTTGCTGCAGAGGCGCCAATCAGCGCGAAGCGTCCCGACTGCGAGAAGCCGAGGCATGAGACCTGGCCCCAAGCAACTTCAAACCCATCGGAGCCTCAGCACTAGAGTTCTGCGGTAAGAGGGCGCACCACAAACACACCCCTTGATGGAGAGGGGGCTATGCACACATGTATGCCACGTGTATGAGTGGGACTTAACGGAGGGGGCTTTAGGATTGAAGGTAATTCAGAGCAACGGGCAGGTACCTGTTTCGGGGCGAACTCGTGCATCTCTGTATATCTGTACATATGTATACATATTTCCCCGTGCGTATGTATGCAACACATAGACATAAATCCCTCCGTCCCGTCCTCCATCCCGCTGCACCTTACCTACCCACCTCCTATAAGCCTAACACTACAAATTACAGTACCCACTTAACTACATCCCTGCATACATGCATACAGCAAATACCGTCTACACAGGCGTACACATGTGTTTATATATATATATACATACATACATACATACAGGTCTGTACATGTAAGATACATACATACATACATACATACATACATGTTGGTACTCGCGCTCGAACAAGTCAGGCGACTGTAGACATACATACATACATACATACATAGTATACACGCATGCGTGCATATGTACACACATAGGAAAACACACATGCATACACAAATGCATATGTGCATACACACGTACATACATACATGCCCACTTACATACATACATATATATATATATATACATACAAACATACATACATTCCTTCATGCATGAATACCTGCATACCAGCATGCCCGCTAGTCACTACTGTCTGCGTGAGGCTGTCAAAGGAATTAATTCTCGGCTTCAGGCCAAACCGGCCTCACATCCCTCCCTCTGTGTAGCTGTTACAGATTCCCGCTCTGGTTACGGGTTGCTGAGCTGTAAACACAACTACGCAACTACGTGATGATCGATCGCAACTGCAACCATACTCAGCAGCTCCTCTGCCTCGCATTTTCATCTGTCTAGCTGTCGATGTTGCGGCTGAGGCCACAGATGTATCGCTCACACAGCGGCCTTCGTGTTGGCCGCGAGGTGTGCCACGAGCCGCGCGCTCGGAAGGCTTTGCAAAGCCTCGGATCCGTCACAGGCAAGAATCTTAATCAGCACCTTCGGTGAGCATGTTCCAAGTTCGAAGGTATGGTCGCCAGCTTTACATGCACATCAGCCTCTTTCTACCTAGCTCACGCCCAACACCTGCCAAACGGACTGTGGCAGATTTCTGCTGCGCTCCCTACCACTTCTCTAGCAGAGTACACACAGAATGCCTCGCATGGCCAAGGAGCAACTGATCGGCTCTCTGTCAGCCAAAGCAACCTCCGGGGCTTCGGGCTTCGACACCGGTGATGATGATGATGCGGGCGGCAAGAATCAAAGCGATGCTGCTGCGATGATCATGGCCATGGCAAGGGTGCTGAGGACTGGCATGCTGGCGAGGCACTTCTGTGCAGCGAGCTCTTGTCAATGAGAGAAGTCTGTACCCTGAAACCCCGAAATCGCGCCCAAAGCGCAAAAAAAACCAACCACTCCCAACATCTCCCAACATTCCACTCCCCTCCGAGGGCTTCTGAAAAGACCTTTCCGAACAGCAATCCGTCCCAGGATGCCTAGGCGGTGTTCTGCTCATCGCAGGAGCCGGAGTGCTGCTATCGAAGCTCAAGCCTGACGCTTGGCTTTGCTGAGGCAATGGTCAAGGGACTTCCAATATCCACTGTCCTACAACAGTCTGCTGCGACACCGGCACGACAGAGCACTGTACATGACCCACAACCCTCCCTGTGGTGATCGTCCGGGCATCCGGGCATGGGACTTCGGCACTGGAACTCCCGACAGCTTCGTAGCCTCGGACCTGCCAAAGCTTCGGGTCACTCAAGTCCCAACACTCGACCAGGACAGTGCGATGCTGCAACCGCAGAACCGAACAAGCAAACGCTCGCTACACCCACCTCGCTGAACAGCAGCACGGCGCTTGTCGTGTCTGCCGCTACCAGGCTGGCTCCTCTCGCGGCCTCACCCGAGGCGCCACTACGCCAAACATGTTCTTGCGTTGGCTTCGAAGGATTCCAGAATTAGAGAACGACAGAACGATGCTTCCCACAGATTCTCAGATTCTCCGCTTGAGGCCGGCATGGCACCGGCAAGGCTCGGGCCTCGTCCTCGGCACCACCTCACGAGAGGGTACAGAGGGCTGCTCCTCGCATCAACTCTCTCGGCGGGAGACTTCAAAGTGCCTTGGAAATATTATGGATTGCGGCGCTAGCTTCTGGACATTCCATGTCTCACGTCTTGACTGAGGCCCAAGCCCGCATCCAGGAAGCAAAGCAGCGGCAGCCGCTGTTCGTGCTGCCGCTGGGCCACCGCCGCCTCAGTTGTTGCCAACTCCACGGGCAGCGGCGGCTGCGGGCTGGAGCTGCCTCCGCCTCTGAATCATGACCACTACTGCCACATCCCCCACGCGCGCTGTTTTGGTGTTCTTTTCACACAGGCGCTGAGTCAGCAGTTCTGCATCGACTGCTACGCCTCAAAGCAACAAAAAGCAGCAAAGTGAGCTCAATTCCCAGGTCACAGTACCGCTAACCGCTAACCTGTGTGCCTCTGCCTCGCTTGCGGCGCAACCCTCAACCAAAACCCCGATTTCCAGGACAGGTCCCTGACTGCCGCGGTCACATCGAAGACGAGCAGCTTGCCAGACCTCTGCGACATGTGCAGCTGTACAGCGACTCTCGACACAAACTTCGGGAGATTTCGCAAAGGTCACGAGAGCTCGGGAGTAGCTTGGGAAGAGCCTGACACTCCAAGAAAGGCTTCGGATTCCTCTTGAATCGCAGGGCCCGGAAGTGTTGAGAAACCCAGTGTGTAAGCAGATACGATACTCACAGAAACCTCCAACAAGCGAAAACAAACCACAGCTCTCCGTATCTGACATATCCTGACCTTAGCTTTAGCTGCTGAGCTATTGCCGACAAAACGGGAAAGAGTTTCGATCGAGATCCTTGCCGAAAGCTGATGGCAATTTGGCGACGAGAAGGATGGCAAGCCACTGCCTCACGCAGTACATGACAAATCACTCGCCCGATCCTGCAGCTGGCAGCAGCTGAAACAGCGTGCCAAAAACATCTGCAATGTCACAAGGATGCAGCAGCTGCTTCAAAGGGCCAGCCCAACGTTCCTCCACCATGTATGCCTCTTCCCGCACAGCAGCATCTGCAGCTAGTTAGGCAACCCTGCAACCTGTTCTCTCTCTTTTGGCAACTCGAATGCCGAAGCTTCCGCCACTTCCGCCATGCCCAGGACGACCCTTCGCCTCCACAAGTGATTCCGGCAAAGGAAAGTCGCCGATCTGGTCCAGAGCCGGGAAGCTCCAAACCTGCCAAAGCTTGAGCTCTCCTCTCACAACTTCTTGCTGAACACCCGGGGGGCGTCACACGGTCGTCGTGTACCAGTGACGGGGAAGGGGGAGATGCTAGGCCTCTCCGCCGGCACAAACAACATGAGCTCAAAGCGCAACAGGCTAGCAGCGACCAGGTTTGTCAGACATTGCATGTATGTCACACCAAAAGCATGTTGGAGAGGCAAAAGCCAATCGACTTCCAAGCAAATCGCAAAGAGCAGCTCCTTGAGAGATCCCTCCGCGACGCTGGCAAGCTGTCCAGTTGCCTTGTTGGTAGAAGGAGTCTGTTCACTGGATTCAGTCTTGAGGGGTCTCGCTGGTTCATCAGCTCGTGCATTCGTACCTGCATGTATGCCGTGCGGTCCCTAGGGTGCCCGGCGTCGGCGAGGGCCTCGGACGGATGAGCAAAGCGGGTTGTCTGTGTGTGTGTGTGTGTGTGTGTGTCTTTCTGAAGTCGCTTGGAAGAGCATGTGACTTCCTGCAAGATCGCCCCCTTCGGCCGCAGCACGCATGTTCTCCTCCTGATGCTGAAGTGTACCCCAAAGAGAACAGCTGGGCGTCTGGACTGCTCGCAAGACTGAGGTCCTGTGAGACCTCGAAAAAAAACAAGTCTTGCAAGAGTCGTGGAAGCCAGGGCCACGAACATGACGAGATACGACGCGAGAACACATCGACCGAAACGCATTGAAGGCTGCGTCTGGGCATGGAGCAATGGAGAACTCTGAGGACCTTGCCGGAGAATATCCTGGTACTGGTGGGACTGGAGATCCAACCTCACAGCCGCCGCGCTCCCTTGCTGGCTCCTTTTTCTCATTCCTCTGTTTTCACCAGGAGAAGTGCTGACTGTGCATTCGGGCTGGTGATGGCGATGGTGAGCCCCACGAAACACTGCGTTTTTGTGTGAATCTGTTCCCATGTCGGCATCCCTAGACTCTAGACTCTAGACACAAATCACAAAAGCATTTTGTCTGAGGTGTTTCCAGATCCACAAGCCACTCACACGGCACACTGCGGAAGTGGCTTCAATCTTGCTTCACATGACTGAGCCGTGTCTCAGACGATCCCGAGCCCGGCACATGCCCACGGAACCGTCCGCAGTGCTACAGAGCACCTCATGCAAGGCCGCAAGGCACGTCCAGCACGGCCCGATTCGAACAAACGACCAGAACGGCCCTGAGCGCCTGCCGCCCGTCGAGGCTGATGTCGATGCCGGTCACGGCGGTCTCATGGAGGGCATGGAGGTAGAAGGAGCGAAAGTCCAAAGGCCACACCTTGGAGGCAAACCCTTGGAACCGCACTGATGCATCCTGGAAAGAGGCCGTTCAGGGCTTTTGGGGATCAGGGTCCCTAAACCCTCGCAAGCTGCGAGACTGAGAAACTCCTGGCACCCCGACCCGCACGTGTCGGTCGGCAGAAGCAGTCACCACGAAGGACTCGTTGGCACAGAGCCCCGTGATCGCCTCCGCTACGGCCGCTACGGAACTGCCGGCTCTGCAAGTGAACTGCTCAGAAAGGCGTTCCTAAAACAACGTGTGGTTTCTCTTCCGACCGCTATCTGAAACAAAAGAGCGGGGCATGCGCAACTGTGGTTTCGCTGGGGGAGGCTGCCGCTTGCTGCGCCTGGCCTCGCGCTTTGCCCTCATGCCACGCTGACTGAGACAGGGACGGCGCTAAAAGAAATGACACAAATAGCACTCCCGCCCTGTAGTGTCCACAGGATGGGCTCTGCCCGGTTGCAGATCCAAACTCTCCATAACTCTCCGTAATTTTGCCCGTGGTGCGCGGCAGAGTCTCTCTATCACTATCAGCACTACGAGGCACTATCTAACTATCCCTTCTGACCGGACCACGGTGACGTGAGGCGGAAAAAGACGAGACGCTTCGCGAAGATGGAGCGGCAGAGTGGGAACCAGGTAACCACGGCCCGCCTGAGTGTGCAGCTGATGCACTGCCAAGACCTGAAATGTTTTTGCGCTGGGCTGCAGTGTCTGGGACGACGATTCCAAGGTAGTAGGATAAAGGTTTTGCCCAAGGAGATAGTTGAGGGTCTGAGTCTCAGATAGAAACACGAAGAAGGAGTCGTGCCTTCCGACTCTTGTGGCCCAGCTCAATCACGCGGCCATCTGCGGTTCCCACCTCATGCACCAGAAAAGAGAACAAACATTAGCGGTCAGAAGTGCTCCGTGCTTACTTCAAGCACTAGCAGTGGCAGCAACGGCATAACACATGGTCCTCTTGGCCTCGGTACAGGTAGCGCAGCAAGAAGAGCAACAGCAGCAGCGGCCGACAGCACGGGCGTGTCAAGGAAATGACTACAGTGTGACTACAGCAGAACACTACTGACAACGTCATCAACAAGATCATCGTCTGCGCCTCGATCACCACGACCACATGGAGACCAGAGCAACAAATGATGATCAGACTTTGTCATCACAATAGACCAGGTGGTTAACACGTGTGCAACGTGTTCACCCTCTGCACAACATTTTGCAAGCCCCCTCCCCCCTGCAACACCAGGGGCGCTGCCCAGAGTCGGACCTGTTCTGCTGCTTCGGAGGGCAGGCAGAAGCTGTGACCTGCAAAAAGGCTGGCAGTGGGGATTTCTTGCGATCCGTGATTTGTTTGTGATGGTCGAGCTACGTTACTTCCAGTCCAGCTGCTTTGGCCTGAATTAGAGATCGGGCAGCAGGTCGAAAGATTGTCATGGACAGTCCAGGCTTCGGGTGTCGGGGCTCATGTTCTCACAACTCGGACTCTGCCAAATGGGCTTCAACATAGGGTTACGACGGTTACGACGCACGATGTCCGCCAGATCCAGAAGGATGCCTGCGCGGCGGCACTCGAAAGCCAATGCTGTGAAATGCCTTGGAAGCTGGCTTTCGCTTGAGGAGCTTTGCCTGCTGATCTCGGGGAGATCCCGAGAATCTGGGTGCATCAGGTTGCACTAGGAGTTGTAGAACTAATGCAGCGCATCCGAAACAACAGTCCTCACAACGTTTGTCTACGGGCATGTTGCCAAGCAGCGGCACAGTGGCATTGCGAGAGGCTTTCCGTTCAGGCCAAGCTCACGACATGGCTTCCCCTTCAATACGATTGACTGAAATTTGCAAGACAATCGAGATGCCAATTAACTTCCAGACTGGACAACATTGGACAACAGCTTCGCGAGGGGTTTGCGCTTGAAGTCAAATCGCCATGGCTATCCGCCGGGGAGCCGTAAGCCCACCCAAAGCGACATGTGCGTGCCAACCAGGGAAAAGGGACCCAATCTCCAGACAATGTGTTGCCCAACCCTCACTCAAGGTACATTTAGGGATCTTACTGTATCTTCGTCATCACCAACAGCAACCTCATTTTCACAGCCGTTTCACCATCACCATTGCGGTCATCGCCGTCAGCAGCACCCTCCATAGCAGCAGCACGAAGCAGCAACAGCGCTAGCACCCATATCACCCCGCCCTGCCCTCTCATCATCATCGTCGTCGTCATCAGCATCACCACTAGGACCGTCATCCGTGTCATCGCGGGATGTCCCAGTCATCATCAGTGGCACTACCCGTCCGCAACGACTGCCACCAACCCAGCTGACCAGGATAATCGGAGCTGCATTTGGCGCGCCAGAGCTCCCAGCGGGACCTCTCCGTGCAGTAGCCGCTGCTGTGCTGAAGGGGCTGAGGGGCGAGGCTGGAATAAGATTCACACTGCTGTACAGAACAGCAAACCTTAACTTGGACTGCAAACGGCATTTCATGGCGGCTCGCCAGGGGGGCTCTTGCAAGTGTTTTGGTCGTGCCGACTGGTGCTTAGTGAAGAGAGGCGGAAGATCTAGCAGCTAGCACATCGTCCTTTAGCATGGACTGAACCTGCAGCTGGCAATGAAGCACCTAGTGCTGCGCAGCATTAAGCTTCCCGAACTAAGACGCCCTGCAGCTTCAATCCGATCAACCGGAGTTAACTTGCAGCTGTAGGTCAACCCGATGGAGAGAAAGAAAGAGAGGGAGAGAGAGAGAGAGAGAGAGAGAGAAGGATTCACCTGCAGAGTTTGCGTTTATGACTGTCGAGAGCATGTGGGGATCAGTGCATGTGCAGGAGAGGTGGCAGAGGAGCGGATGCAAACCACGGCTGTTGCAACCAGGGCTGCCACCATGCAGCCGCTGAGGTGGCTATCCTGGCAGGTTTGAGTCCGAGTCAGCCATCATATTTCTTAGCGACGCTGTGAACTCACAGGACTCAGTCTGTACGTCTCTGCACAGTACATTAACGCTCCTAGTGCGACCGACGGCCGCGACAGCCCCGATGGAATACCAAAAATGATTGCAAAGCCGCGTGCGGCCTTGATCCGCCAGACGCGGACGTTCTCCATGCCACAGCTGATCAGCGTCAGCTTCTCGAAAGGGGAGAACCTGCCGCTGTAGTCGGCATCTCATGCCCTCGAGGCGATTCTTGCATGAACTCATGTCAATGTGAACTCGAGCCGCGTCTGCCGCAGCTACACCCGAGAAGCAGTCGACAGCGGGAAACTTCAGTCACGGTTGATGGAAACAACCAAACAGACCTGTGTTTGGGGTGGGCACCGAAGGCAGGCCACGTCGGGCCCCGTCTGCTTGGCCACCGGTGTCAGGGCACCGCCGTCGGCGCGACTCATGTCCCAGACCTGATCGGACAAACAGAAAGGACAGCAACTGTCGAAGCTCGGGTGAGGGACTGAGAAGTGAGAGGGATGAGAAATTGAAGGGAAAAGGCGCTGCGGATTTGGGGCGCATTGCTTCGGGCTGGGTGGTCGGATTCATCAGGAAATGATGCAGGAATAGGGCGAAACACCAATGAATGATCTCTTCAAGTTCGCCTGCATGAGGCCCTCACGAATCGGTTGCTTCCATCTCCTTGCCTACGGTCAAGGGCTTGTGGCAGGTGCCGAGTCAAGCGGGCCCCAGACAGGCAAAGCACAACTAACCACCCTACCGGCGGAGACGCTCATCACAGTGAGCCCTCCATCTAGGCATCCCCTTCTGACCTCTTTTTCCCCGAACACCCGAGATCCTCAACTTAGCAGCGAGACGTCGAGTAGCCAGGGTCCCCGGCTAGCAAGCTCTGCCGGTTCTGGATATCCTGGTGCGACACTGCCGGATCAAGGTGGGCACGAGTTGTATACGACCCTCTCTTGAGAGCTGGACGAATGAGACATTACTATGATTATTATGATTCTTATGATTATACGGTAACAAGCCGACTCGCACGGCCCGGGGCCTGGCCAGACACCGCTAGGAACTTCGAAGGCCCGTCGAAGGTCAGAGCCTGCACGGAGACCAGCGACGGCAGCGACCTTACAAGAGCAGGCGCAAGGTATATGATTACATATATCACCAGCACTAACACTCGTGTCCCTGTCTCTCTCTCTCTCTCTCCCGGGCATGAGGGCGGGTCAACGCCCTCGGGCCAATGGCCCCCCCGTTGTTTTAACGGGTGTGAGGGGTGAAGAACGAGTCGTGAATACAGTTTCGGCTAGAGCCATATAGATTACGATAACGGCAACTGTAATCATCGACCCTCAGTTTCACACATGCAGCACCATCTCTCGCTTCCCCCGTATACATGACATAATAATGTAGGGGGTCGTTCGGAGAGGTGATGTCGGGAGGTGCAGTATTTCCTGTCTCTATCTGTCTCTGTCCATCGGTGTCTGTCCTTGTCTGTCTGCGTCCGTCCGTACTTATGCATATTATTGTACATCTGTGTATGTGTGGTTGTATGTACCTCTGCCTGCCTGTATGCCTCATTGTCTGTGCGTCTCTCTCCGTCCGTCTCCGTCTCCATCCCTCTTCCGCCCTCGCCAGCCCTGCCCTCGCCTGCGCTCGCCCGCCCTCTCCTGCCTTCGCCTGCCCTCGCCTGCTCCGCCTGCCGCGTGTCTGCCTGTATGCATCCAGTCGCATACTTCTGCATATGGACAGTTGCTTCGAGCTGCAGGGTGTGTGAGTGTGTGTGTGTGTCTTCATTTGGTAACACTCAGCATATCTTCATTGTCATGGATCGGACTCTTACAAGGACAGGAACTCTTTGAACACGAAGCAAACGATGAGCAAGGCGGAAGTGGCTCATCCGAATCGCCGGCACCGCATGAGGCCGTCAGGCTCTTGGTCTGAGCCCATGGCGTGACAGACGCGCACACCATGCCTGCACCGCCAGCATCGCAGGGTGAGGCAACGGATCGAATCAGCAAAGCTGCGCATTTCTTGTAAGGAGAGGCACTCGCGGCACCTTCGGAATGCACCGTCCAAAGCCGCATTACCGGAGGAGACCTCCTGCCCTCCACCTGTGCCGGGAATTGAACGGAGTTTTTGGGGCGAACTCGTTAGTGCCGGCTGAAAGAGGGTGCATCGGTGTATCGTTCGGCGATTGTCGCACACTGCAGCGGAGGTTCAGCTCCAACTCAACTGCCATAGCGATCGATGCTCCCAGGTCTAACTGCAAACAGCACCGCAAGCAACAGCCTTGCGAACACCATAGGCATATCATTCATGTTATATGGATACTAAACTTACTAAACTACACGTAGAGATGGCATCTGATGTCTAAAGCGAGGCTTAGGTTGCTTAGATATTCACCTGCGTCCGTCTCCGATGGGTCGTGTGACCTCAGGCACTTGCCTCCTCGTCGCCACCGCCTTGTACTGAAGCCACCCACCGCCTTCGTGGGATTCGATTTCGAGACTTCTTGGAGGAGCCAGGGCTTGACTTGCGACTGGCCAGGGACGGAATCCAGAACTTCGCTGCGCTGGGCCCCAAGCCCGTCGTCTGAGGCCTCCAGCATCTCAACCCGCCTTAGTGCGGTAATTTGCCGGATCTGTGCCGGATCGAGGGCAAAAGCTGCAGCTCACTTCATGTCCTTTTGCATGAAACGATCGCCGGAGTTCATGCTTGTTGCCTTCCACGTGCTCCGTTCGCAGTCCGGGAGTCCGGGCCTGGCATGACCCTGCAAGAAACGGGGTCTGCTGCTGCTTGGATCCTCCAGAAGTCCACAAACATGAAAACGTTGAGTCCAGGGCCCCTACAGGGCATCTGGACCCTGCTTTTTGGGGAATCGTGTCGGTATCACGAAGCACAGCAGTCTGAGTCGGCCCTGGAGACAGTCCTGGTTCCGCAGCACCAGGGCCATGCAGCTCATGCCCACAATCTGCGCAGCTTGGTTTCCAGCAACCCCTCCGCTATCTAGGGCCTAGGGCGTTGTGGCGCCAAGCGAACTCCTCAAACGACACGGGTCCCTGCACACACACACACACACACACACTCCGAATGCGAGCAGCCGCATCGCATCAATCACCAAGACAAAACGGAAGAAAGACTGCAACAGCAGCGACAACCTCGTCACTGACATTTGACACCAATGATGGCAAAGCGTGCTACTATGCATGACAAGGGTTGTGCTCGTCAACATGCGCAGGAAGAGCAGACGAGCAGCAGCATCATCTGGACCCAGTGGTCGGGGAGGTTTGTTCTGGCTAGGAGAACTTCAGGGTAGGATTCACAGACACAGAGAGAGCGGCCGACACGGAGATAGAATAGGGGTCAAGCACACCAAGCAGATATAGATAGATAGATAGATAGATAGATTAGCCGTCCCGATTCGCGGAAGGTAGTACCAAACTTGCTGGGATCCCGTAAAGGTCCCAGCAACCTCCATCGGTGCAGCAGCACCGTCCTGCAGGTCAGTACTTCTCAAGTGCAGGGGTTCTTACGAATCAGCTGAGAGTGAACTAAGGAATACATTAATTAGTTAATTGAATTACTTCATTAAATTAATTAAATGAATTACATTGAACTAAGGGATGAGGAAAGCTCCGCATCTGGGCTCCAGGGCCGGAGATCCCTCAAAGTTCAATCTCGACCTTCAGCTTGGCAGACATTGAAAGCTTTGGAAACCGGCAACAGCAGCTGAAGCCTGCTCCTACCTGCATTTCGACTCAAAACAGAAGATCGAGTCGGTCGATATCACGACGTGCAGTCCTGCCCAGCACTCAGCACGAAAGCTGCCCGGCGATGCGGGACCTGGGACGGGCTGCGACGGAGTCTGGCGATGTATGGCCGGACCGATGACAGCTCGGAATCACTGCCGTGAGCTTGGACACTGGGACTGCCGACTGCAAGCACCACTCCAGAAATGGCTACAAACACCAGCGTGCGCCAACCGCTTGAGCGGCATGAGCGGTGCTTCTACACCCTTGCCCTGACTCACGGTGGCCTGGAGAACCCCGGACGGTTCTGCGATCCTGAAGGTGGCCCGTCAGGGCTGCATCGGAAGAGCTCCGGAGAACCCACAGGCAAAGTGAGACGATGCGCTGCGCGCGGCCTGCGCCCACCAGCGGCCACCGCCGCCATGTTCCGGATCGATGCGATGGGCCTCGGCCTGAGTCGAAGTGCGACTCGGGCGGGCAGAGCTGTGCCGGGGCGCTTTGTTGAAGTCAACCTCTCAGCGTTTCATCTCCTTTTGTGGTGCCTTTCGAGTCCCGGGAAGGCTCTGACTTGGCTTCCAGGCTGCCCACAGCAACTCCATCCTTCGTGGTCCCTGGTCTTGCAGCAGCGCACCCCAGCACGCAAGCATTGGACCATGGTCCACGAGACAAGAGCTCAGTCCAAGGCCAATCCTCCTGGGCAAAGGTTTCTGGCTGTCTTGCTCTTAGCTTCCTAGGGTTGTCTGGCTCCGCAGACCTAGCCTCACGACTGCAAATTTGTTAGATCATCCCAGTTCTTGCTGTCTACGAAGATGCTTCCTCCTTTACAAAAGCTAACAGCCCTCTGCATGAAAACGTTTCGCATAGCCAGAGTGCCGAGGAATCTCTCGATGCATGCGTACTGTACATGCCTAGACTGCTGCTTATCATACACAAGCACGTGCACCCATGTAATCTAAATACGGTACATGTACACAATTATGCGCACAGAGACATGCACTTATATACACTTGCATACGCATCTCTATGTAACGAAATCCTCCAACTGTTTCTATGTTGCCACACGTCTTCCAGACCCGGCTGCGCAGCAGCAGTACGATACATATCGTTTTGGGTCGCCTCAACTTCGACATCTGCTGCCTTTGGCGAAACTCTGATGTAGAACGCAGGGGTCAACGTCAACTTTTGTTCGAAGGAAGGCTTCCCTCTCCCGGCCCGGCGAAGAAAGCGTGCGAAGCCGTCCTTTTCCACCTTCCCCGATCCCGAGATGGAGCTCGCGGAGGGCGGAGGCGGAGCTGAGGAACCTCAGTCGCGAGGAGGGCTGCTTCAAAGCTTCAGCCTGACTGGAGTCAGCGGAGCTGAGGACGTCTCTCTTCAGCGGCGACGGCGCAGCCATCACGGCCATCCTCCGGCGGAAGAAGCAACCGCGGAACGTTTCGAACGGACACGAAAACCGCCCAGGCTCAATGTACCTGGTCAGTCGAACCGAGACGACAGAGGAAACGAACTTGCACCCGGAATGCCTGTCGCTGGCAGCTGCTGCGGCCTGGCACTTTCTACAAACGCACCCGCACGCAATCTTCAGCAGTCTCGCACCGAGATCCGGAAGCCGAATGCAACTCAACCGATGCAGAAGGAACTTAACGAATGGAAGCCTCGCTCTGTTTGCCCAGATTCAGGATCTGACCCGAGATCTGCCAAGAAGAGCTGCAAAGAAAACAAGCTGGAGCTGCCTCCCCAGCATCCGGAACATCGACCCATGCCCAGTCCTGCAAGGACGAGCATGGTGGTCTATCCGCTTGTGACAAGGGTGGTCCCTGGGTGGTCCTTGAACTCACCCAGGATTTCGCGAGGTCCAGCATTGGCGACGTAGTATCCTGGTGGCCCGGGGCACGGGGTAGCTCCGAGGCCTATGCAGCCGGGAGGAGGCCTCGCCCCTCAAAAAGTATCAAAGCCGAAGCCGACTTAGTTCCGGTTACCTAGGAGAGCTGCCAAGGTGGAAGATCCCAATCTCTGAGCGGGCTTCGAATCCCTAGGGGCGACGCTGCACTAGTCACTAGGTCGCTAGTTTCTTGAGACAGATCTTGACTTGACGATCACCCCGTTCCCTCACAAGTCTCCACCACAACGGAAAGGAGTGTGGGCTTGCCCCCTTGCCCAAGTCATTGACAACTCAGCGTCTGCCACCCGCTCTAAGATCCAAGACCTGTGTCCTGATTCTCTTGTGACGAGCATCGGTCGGAGGTGAAGACATTCCGCACGTACAAAGACGAACAGATCTGGATGGATCCTGGGATCTGTCGAACACCAACACGTATGCCAGGTCCAGGTTACACATGCTTCTTCGTGAAGCCTTGCTCCTGCAGATGCTTCCTTGCAACACATTCAAAGCTGGAGATGGCTCCTCGTTTCTGTCTCTGGCTGCCGAGGTGCTCAAGAGGAAGCCGTGTCGGTTGACTCCTGGGACCACGCCCAAAGCCGAGGGCACATGGAGCCGCACGACCTGGGCAAATAACAACACTGCATCTGCGAAGCCCTCCGTAGGTACCCAAAGCAGCTGGAATCACGGAGAAGGTGTGGAGTTAAGCAGTGGGCAGTCCACTGCTCCGGCAGCTGGCAGGGGCACTGAATGCAGTGGTATGTCGCCGTCCCCACCTGTGCCAGTAGACCATCTCGTTTCAGCGGCTTCCCTTGCTATTCCTGCCCGAATGATCTCCGCAGAATTCCCAACATCAAAACACCAAGTGCCTGGTCCAAATGCTCTCGGCTGTGGACGAACCCCAGCTGCAAGAAAGACCTCGAAACAGTCCTGGCATCCTGCTTGCCCACCCAAAAGCATGAATGATCGAGAAAACATCTCTCTCAAAGTTGAGTGCTCGTCATCCTCTGGCGCTAGGGCTTTGCTTTGGTCTCTGCTTGGCTGCTGCCTCCTGGTAGGCGTTGCTCAGGGAGATGCCTTGGCGGCGCTGGCCGAAGCCGGAAGCGCGCGGCGCGGCATTCCACGAGTTTTCATGCTTTGTGCTTTGCGCTGTGCCAGCTGCCTGCTCTTCACGGATAAAGAACATATGACAGGTTCAGAGCTGAGCCCGTACTTCCGCCAACCGCTATCCTGCGCCGGCACGATAACGCGGCATGATCGCCGCACCCCGTGGGCCTTCCTTCAACGTGGGTCATCGTAATCGAGCATAATGCCGTAGTGCTAGTGGTAGTACGCAACTAGTAAGCATATGTTGTATGTGCTGTGTGCCTGCTGAGCAATGCAGCTCACCCCAAATCCTACATCCGGAGCCCAACTTTGTCAAAACGACTCCAGGCAAGAGTCGAAATCGCTGGCCATTGCTGACGACGTAGTCCTTGATGCGATCGTTCTTTGGGACTTGGGGTTGGGCTCTTGCAGGCTCATCCGAACATGTCACGGTTCCCGATAAGCAATGGATGCATGGAGTCCGAGCTCTTCGGTAATCCTTGGCCTCGAGCCACTCAATCGTGTTCACCCTGCAGTTGGGAGCTAAAGTTCGGCATCGCCTGACACCTCCAACACAATTCTTCAGCCGAGCCCGAACCCCAAATCCAAGGCCAAGCAGCCAGGTGAATGAGAAAGTACTTGCCGCCGAGGAGTTTCCTGAGAAAGCTTGGATACTGCACGTGCTGAAGGGTCACACCCTTCTTGCTTCTGCATAAACAATAGGACTCTTGTGCAGCAACGCGCAATAGCTACAGGACAAGCGGATAAGCGGCACCTGCCGACACAGAGATTCAGGGTTATCGAGCTCACGCTGTTCGGAGTTAGGACACCAAGTGGACGCGACGCACCTTGAAGTAGCCATGACTTTCGACCAAGCCCCAAAGCGTCGATGCTACAGGGATTGCCCATACTCCGAATGCCAGGACACGACGAGACGAAAGACGAAACAGGATCCGTTTGAGTTTTGTTTTGCTTTACGTCGAAGCGCAGCTGGAGGTAAACGAACTCGCCGACGAGGTCCAAACTTCGGACCTTCCCCTGCGGCGAACGGAGCGGGCTTCTAACGCCTAGCAATGGCCCTCTGCGAGAGCTCAGGGTTCGGGGCCTATAGGGTACAGTGTGAGTAATGGGTTCAGCATTGAGGCGTTGCGGTGGTGCTGGCGTTCGCATGGTGTGCAACCGAAAGCGGAGAATATACTTGTGCCAGCTGCTTCGACATGAAGGCGCCTTTCCAAAACCGAACTTGACGCAATTGTGAGAAGGCGTTGGCGAGTAAAAGACAGCGGGATGCTACAAGGGATCAGACGAGAGAGAAGGACACTGCGATGACATGTTGAAGATGTGCAAGACTGGGCCGAAGATCACAACAAATCCCAACACTGAGCACTCTAATAGGATAGGAGCTTGACTAGTATTCCGTTTCTGCTTCTTGTCTACGTACTCTTTTTCGATGCACCCTGTGAGAAGGTCGAGATGTATTGCAGGTGTTTGGACTCAATGCAACTTCAACTTGGCGCTCCCAGGTGACAACAAGCTTTGCTTTGACACATGACCGTGACTTGACAGACCCTGTGCTCGTTTCAGTACTTGGCTGCTTTGGGTTGATGCTCTGGGGATCTTCGGGGCCATGGCGGGACTGGGGGACTGGGGCCCAGCCTTCGTCTTCGGCAGTTGGATGTAGTTGTTGGCGGAGACCTCGGGTGGCGGACGTGTCAGGGAACCGAGAGGCATTGCAGGCTGCCGGGCGTAAAGCGTCATGAGACAGGAGGCCAACACCCCGGTAACTCGGATCTTCTGCGTCGCCGCTCCACTGCACTTGGAAGGCTCCCTTGCAACACTCTTCCAACTGAGGTCCCACACGGACCCTTGAACTTTGAAGACTCGCTTGCAAATCTCCCGGTCCATCTCCTGCACGGCTTACGCAAGGGAGGGCAGCGCCTGCAGCCTTGTTGATGTGGTCTTTTGGTAAGCACTGCTCGCGTCCGCGCATCTTCGTGTTTCGGGGACTTGGCGAAATATCCGGAATCTTGAGGGGCCCTACCAAGGTCTAGGGTTTACGGCTTTGATTTGGACCCTGGGGTTGTAGGAAGTCGGCGCGCACTCTCGGACACATTCAGGCGAGGCAGGTTCGTCGTCCCATCGGCAAGCCCCTAAACACAACAGATAGTAAGACTCAGCTCGAAAACATCAGACGAGATAGGTTTTTTACCACCCGACCAGCGACGAGAGAAGTTAGTTTGAGGCTTGTCCAATTACTGCGGACCGCACAGAATTCCATCCAGACAGGAAACCATAAATACTGTAAGAGTAAAACCAAGAGAAGTACACAATTAAACATGCACATGCACTGACATGACATGTGCCCATGCAGACCGTGCAAGCCAGCCCATCATTTCCAGTCAGAGTCGACCAAGCAGATGCACGCAGAAATCACAAGTGTTCGCAAGAGAAAGCCCGTATGAATTCCAACATGCCCACGCCGCATGAACATGCAGCCACGAATCCAAACAGGCAAGCTGCAGAAGTCATGCACTTTCACCAACTCAACCCCAGTCTTGAGCTTTGACTTGTCAAGGTCACAATGAAGTCTGGGTCCAAGCAGAGGCAAGTTCAGGAGTCTCAACGGCCAGGCCGCAGACGCGACATCGTTCCCAAAGGCACCAAGCTCAACCGGGGCAGCGGTGCGAAGTCTTTCATCGGAGAATTTCTACCTTTGGACCAACCCGTTTGACGCAGCTGGTTGCCAGAAGCGCATCACCACGGCCAAGCGTTCAGGACTTAAAGAAGTCGTCCATTGCACGATGCCAGCCACCGCCACCGCCACAACCCGGAGGCTGCGCGGCTCCGTGCTGGCAGAGGCAAGCTCGCGCAGTCCTGGCACGGATGGAGCTCAAGCACCTGCACAAATTCAACTGGCGAAGTCGGCAAGCATTTTTGTTGGGCGGTCTGTCACACTCCGTCGCCTTTCTGCAGCAGTCTAGCCACATCTGGCCTTCATATTCGCAGTGGCTTCATTGCTCTGAGCCGTGAACTGGTGACAAGGTGGTCCTGGCATATGATGCAAAGGTGCACCCACTCTTTTGTCATGCCTCTTGTCGGGACACTGCTGGCACGCCGCATTCCTCTGAATGACCAGCGTTGCCCCCTGTGCACGCAGCCACACCAGTCACCGGTCCAAGCCCATTGACTTTCAAGTGTTTTCGTTTACAATCTTAGCACAGGGAAGCCGGCTCCACTTTGCAACCTGCGCTGGTAAACGGCAATGGGTCTGGAGCAAAGCTTTAAAGTTAAGAATTTTACGGCCAGGATTCCAAGGACCCGAGTTCCAGAGTTCTGGTCTCCACGGTGTGCCCCACAGCAGATACATTTTTCAAACCCTATTTGGCATTGCTACAATGAGCAAACGAAGAAGAACTCCTATCTGCGTATAAGGAGATTCCTAAACCCTAAGTTTGAAACCCTAAACCCCCAGCTTACAAGGCCTCCGACACATCCCCTTTGAGGTCAGCGGAGAGCGCGGAGCCCTTCAGGGAGGCACCGGAGGGATCCGTGCCGAAGCTCCTGGAGAGAAAACGGGCTGAAGATGCCCATTGCTCGTTAAGTCATAGCATGGCATGTCATATGATACCAAGGTGTATATTTATATATATATATATATATATAGATACATACGCATACATATCATAAATACATGGGCAACCCCCTCCAAAACATAACGTTTAGAGTATATCTGTATTGGTGAAGAAGAACACACATAGTTGGTTGACATCTTTCTGTTGATAACAGGGTAAGAGTCCACCTTCCCGACCTGTCTAATCTCTTCGCCCGTCTAAGGAGCCACCCTAAAGATAAACATCGTTTGCCGTGCTGGACAATCTTTAAGAATGGGAGCCACTAGATTGAATCTTCTCCTTCCTCGCTGCTGTATTCCAAAAACTGATTGCATGGTTGGAGGTTTAACGTTTCCTCAGTTGTTATTTTAAGCCAACCAAACAGAAACAGACAACTAAACAAGCCCCGGCATTAGCAGTATCCTATATGTGCAGATTTTGCTCAAGTTTGAGAAAGAAACGACATCTGGATTTCGTGATGCTTCATAGATTCGCAAACTCACAGACTCACAGATTCGAAGACTACAGACCATCTGAGAATCTGTGATTCTTCGCAGATTAACACAGACCCTCTGATCTGGCCGATCTGCCAATCAGCGAAGCTGCGCTTCTGCAAATCTGGGGCGAGGGGTGTTTTTGTTTTGGGTTTTGTGGGGGCGGGGGTGGGTACCATGTGTGTATACACACACATTTACATTTATGTACATAAATATGTGTATATATATATACACATACATATAGAAAGATAGATAAACAAATAGACTGTTGGTTCTACTTATTTATCGATCTATCCACTAGACCTATACTCATGCACCGATTCGTTGGTTGATCATGCTATCACTTTGGAAATCCATGTCGTCGATACCTTCTTCTTCAAGCTGGCTTCCTGATGCCCAAGCCCAACCACAAGCCCTGCGACTCTCGTACATGTGATGTGTCCCTTTGAACTCCAACAACCCTCTCCGAAAAACAGTGGTAAGGTGGTAAGGACGAGGGCTGCGGGACAAGCTTCAAAGCCAGGTTTCGGAAAATTGCTGGGCGCACACGGTCACTTGGCACGAAAGATTGCTTTGAGGCACGTCAGAAAGTCTTACGCTGCAGGCCTGCGAAAGCTTGTCGGGGTTGCACCTCACCCTCATTTGCTTCAAACATGACCGTCCCCTCAACCCTGTCTTGAAAATGTCGACGAAAGGATGCTGCCATTGCCGGCCGATGCTTGGCATCTGCAGCGGCACCGCGGGCCTTGGCAGAGGTGAAAGCCCATCTATTGAATCCACATATAATAAGATCAAGTACCATATGATAACCAAACATACGAGATAAGATCGTAAGTTGTAATGTGGTATAGATTTGTTCAGTATGCCAATGTAAGGTAAAGCATCTAGGATACTACAACATGATATAAGATACTACCAGACAAGGTCTTACACTCGCATACTTATGAGATCATGTAGGGCTATACAAACATATGCAGTGACAACGCATCAGAGCATCTCTCGCTCTCTCTGCCGTTGCAGGCAACGCATGAGGCTCAGGCCTCCCTGAGCCGCTCAACAGCATACTACAACTTAATGCAATGTGTCATAGGCCATAGGTATTTCTTGATTTACAAATTCACTACAACACAAATGTTAGGACAAACATAACACAGTACGGCAGCACCGTCGCTTACGCAAAGAAATTCGCGTCGCTTGCGCAAAGATTTGCCCAGTCGCTTGCGCAAAGACGGGTGTCGAATCCATTGTAAAAACCATAGGAACGTGCACTTCGGTCTTTTTCGGAAATGGCTTCAACAAGCATGGAAAAGTGTCGAATCCATTGTAAAAACCATAGGAAAGTCCACTTTGCAAGTTAGCCGAAGTTGACGACATTTACGCGCCAAAGTGCCGAATCCATTGTAAAAACCATAGGAAAGTGCACTTGCCCAGTTGGCAAGTGCTGGCCGAAAAGTGCGTTTTGAGCTGTTTTAGGAAACATCTGACAGACCATCGAAAATGCACTTTTGGAGTCTCGAAAAGCATGTTTTCGTTGGTTTCCGGATAAGCGTTTTCAGAGCATGCTTCGGGGGCTGAAAACGGCACCATCGAAAACGCACTTTTGGAGTCTCGAAAAGTACGTTTTGGTTGGTCCTGGGGGGGGGCTGGGGGGGCGGGGTGCATGGGGGGGTCGGGTTGGGGCTGGCTTCCTGGCTGTAGTGGGGTGGGGGGTGGTCGGGGCTAAGAACGTCAGGTTTGACGCTTGCAGCAAAAGCAGTTTCATTGCTTCCATGGAAAACGTATTCTTGGAGGCTCGAAACGCACGTTCCGGTTGGTTCTTGGGGGGGGTGGGGGGTGGGGGGGTGGGGTTGGGGGCTAAGAACGTCCGTGTTTGGCGCGTGGAGCAAGAGAAGTCGCGTTGGCAGCAGTACGTTCTGGTTGGTCTCATGGGTGGGCGGGTGGGTGGGGGGTGGGGTGGGGGGCTAAGAACGTTGGTAATTGACGCATGCAGCAAGAGAAGTCGCGTTGGCACCAGCACGTTGTTGTTGGTCCAGGGGGGGAGGGTGGGTGTGGGGTGGGGGGCTAATACCGTTCGTGTTGGACGCGCGCAGCAAGAGAAGTGTCGCTGGCAGCAGCACGTTCTTGATGGTTCCAGGGGGGGGGGCTTATAAAGTCCGTGTTCGACGTGTTTGACGTGGGGGACTAAGAACCTTTTTTTTCATGTTAGTTCCAGGGGGGGCGGGTGGGGCTTGGTTGGAGGGGGGGTGGGGTTGGGGGCTAGTAACGTCCGTGTTTTTGTCGCGTGCAGCAAAAGAATTCTCGTTGGCCCCAGCATGCTGAGAACGTCCGTGTTTGACGAAAACGCACTCTTGGAGGCTCGAAACGCACGTTCCGGTTGGTCCTGGGGGGGCGGGTGGGGGGGTGGGGTGGGGGGCTAAGAACGTCCGTGTTTGGCGCGTGGAGCAAGCGAAGTCGCGTTGGCACCAGTACGTTCTGGTTGGTCCTGGGGGGGCGGGTGGGGTGGGGGGGCAAGAACGTCCGTGTTTGGCGCGTGGAGCAAGAGAAGTCGCGTTGGCAGCAGTACGCTCTGGTTGGTCCCATGGGGGGGCGGGTGGGTGGGGGGTGGGGTGGGGGGCTAATAACATTCGATTTTGACGCTCGTTGGCAGCAGCATGTTTTTGTTTGTCCCAGGGTGCGAGGGGTGGGGTGGGGGGCTAACAGCGTTGGTAATTGACGCGTGCAGCAAAGGAAGTCGCGTTGGCACCAGCACGTTCTTGTTGGTCCCAGGTGGGGAGGGTGGGGGGTGGGGGGGAGCCAATAACGTCCGTGTCTGACGCTCGCTGGCAGCAGCACGTTCTTGTTGGTCCAAGGGGGGGGCTAAGAACGTTCTTTCATGTTGGTCCGAGGGGGGCGGGTGGGGCTTGGTGGGGGGGGGTGGGGTGGGGGGCTAATAACGTCCGTGTTTTTGTCGCGTTCAGCAAGAGAAGTCTTGTTGGCCCCAGCATGTATGTTTCTTTGGTCACAGGGGGGGCGGGTGGGGGTGGGGGGTTATGTGGAGGCCAATAACGTCCGTGTTTGACGCTTGCGGGGATAATCACGTCCGTGTTCGACGCGCGCAGCAAGAGAAGTCTTGTCGGCACCAGTGGGGGGCTAATAGGTTTCGAGTCGCTTGCTTGCCCGCATGCAGCAAAACCGCCGCCCCCGTCGAGGTGTCGAGTCGCTTGTTTGCCCTCAAGTGCTTGAAAACAGAGCCTAAGAACCGAAGCGGCGAAGCCCCATCCTGTGACCTGTGCACCAAAGCGCGCTCGGATCCTGCAAAGCACAAACTCTGAACGGACCGCCGAAATGTGCTTTTGCAGCCTGGAAAAGCAGGTTTTGGAAGGTCCGAACCTCATGCCGCTCGGAGGCGAGGCAAGCGAGGTAACCGCTGCTTTCGTCCCCCTGACTCGCTCGTGCTGGGTTCCACATGAAGAAGCTTGGCTTGGCCTGGCCAGTAGCCGACACCTCGCGTTGGACACGCCAAACTGCTGCCTCCCGCAAAGCGCAAACTCCGAACTGACCTCCAGAACGCACTTTTGCAGGCTCCAAAAGCACGTTTTGGAGGGGTTCCGACGACAGAACAGCCGCAGAATCCAAGAAGAAGAACTGCATGGTGCAGGAATGGGCTTGCAAAACACGCTTTCTTTCCACCATCTGCGAATAACCAACATCGTTTCGAACGCCTGCGGCGTGAAGCAAAACCGCCGCCCCTGTCGAGGTTTGGAGTCGATTGCTTGCTTTCAAATGCTTCAAAACAGGGGCTGAAGACCGACGCAGCGAAGCCGAATCCTGTGGCCCTGCCAGCACTTTAACAACTTCGGAGCCAAAAAGCGCGATTTCGAGCGTGCACGCCCAAAGCCGGAAACCACGGCCCTGCCGACGTTTCGTGCACTTTCAAGCCTCCCGAACATAGCAAAGTTACAAGTAACGAACTCCGAATTCATTGGCCCTGCCAATACAAAACGCACCTCCGCGCGTACAAGCGAACGCCCAACCCTTTGCACAAGCGAACGGGCAAATCTTTGCACAAGTGACCGCTCTGCCAGGGCGATGTAATACTCTCTCTCTGACGTTTCATCATGTACCCCGTCCCTAACCTGAGGCCGGAGCTCACATCCACGTGCAAGTGGCTTCGGTGCGGCTTCTGTGTGTGCTGCTTGGCTTGGGGAGGTCTCTGGGAAGTATAAGTATGGTTGTGGGTCCTGAAGCTACCAGAATAAAGCCCTATGTTGGCCTGGATGGTGTGGTTCAGGATAAGAAGAAGATATACTGCAATCTGCCTAAATATGCATGCATGTACATAGTATATGATAGATGACAAGATAAAGTAATATACAAAAATCTGCAATTGGGGCTCTGGGGCATGTTGGAGCTCTGCTAGCCTATCGGCTCGAGCCGTGCCGGGGCCCGACCCCAAGAAAAGGAACCCTGGCAGAATCAACCGCAGGATGGATGAAGGGACTTATTTGTTTGGCTTTGTTTGTTGCCTCCAAAAACGAGTAAAACAAATACAGTCCTTCACCAGGTGGTTACGGTTTTAGGTTTAGGAGCTTCATACCGAAAGGACCGACAACTGAACGGACTGCTACAGCAACCTCCACCAACCTCAGTCTGAAACATCATCGTTGACAGAATCAATGCTACTGTAGGAATGGTCAAAAAACAAAATCTGCTGCTATATCGAAAAAATCATCATCACGATCATCGGCACCATCACCATTGAACAGATCAACTAAACATCGTCGGGACCGATCCAACACCTCGGAAACCATCCTGCTCATCGCTGTCGCTGTCTAACTGCTTATGGACGACACTGGGATAATCTGGGCTTGCGCGGTGGGGAGAAATCGAACGGGCGAGGGGGAGAATGACAATGGAGCTGATTGAGGCAATGCCGCCAATAAGCGCTAACGCCCCGGCCGGTAATGGTCGTGAAACGCGGTAATGACGGTGATCAGCACGCAATTGCTGAGCTTCAATGTAGCCAAGACCCTTCCCCCAGTCGTGGTTATCGATGGCCACAGCAGCAACACGAGTGATACTCTCACGGTAGCAAGCAAACTGCTGGAGTTCTGATACCACTGGGACCAAAGTCGAACGGCTCAACTAGCACGCGAAAGATGTCGGACCAACCACAACAGCAAGGACAAGGACAAGGACAGGGACAGAGACAAGGACACGAACAGGGAGCAACCACCACCACAACAACAACAACAACCACAACGACAACGACAACAACAACGACAACGACAACCACAACCACAACCACCACCACAGCCACAACTACCACCAACAACAACAACAACAACCACAACCACAACCACATCATCACAACCACAACTACAAACCTGAACAACCCATGCCGACTGGCAAAGCTTCAACTTCCGAACATCTATTGGCAAAACATGCTCGTTTTTTCAAAAAGATGGAGAAAACGAACACAACTGCAGCAAATGCTGCGAGAAACCGTCCGGAAGTGACCTCGCAGGGCAAACTCCCAACTCAGCAACTTCCGCCACGGTGACGACCCCTTAATTCTACAAAACAACCGGTTTCGGGCTGTGGGTCTGACTTCTGCGATCGTCAGCTTTCTGGCATCCACGCTTTTCTCACAAGCACGCGGCAAGTTCAAAGGTCTGCTGTCGTGGGAGCTCTTAAACATGGTTTGGGCCCTGATGGTGGTCCTCCGCTGGGCGAGAGCACTGTTCAACACGCACCAAGGCCACGAATTGCCTTTGCCAGTCATAAGCACTCTCCCTTTCCTTTGGGGTGACGAATTTCAGCGGGGCATCCGAAAACTCATCGCTGCCTATCTCCACAGAAACTTCTATGCCTCCTTACCTAGCAGCAGCCCCTCAAGAAAACTGGTGCAATGTGCTTCTTATACTGCTGACAGTGGTCGGGTCCATGCACCTGTCACGCATTGATGATCACCCCGAACACCACTTCACCCCGCATTCTAGTTGAAGTCTCTTGGGCTGCGCTCGCAAGAAGCCGACATCTTCCGATCCTAGCTGTAAACGTTTTCGGAAGCCCCCCGGGGGGGGGGCCTAAGAGTCGAAGATGCTTTGTAAGTCAGGGTCAAGGACCATTTCCGTGGCCGCCGTTCTCGCCGGCGGTGCTTTATCCGGGGTCATGGGCGCCGCCTCCCCTGCTGCCGCCGCCGGGGCCGCCGGGGCCGCCGGGGCCGGCGTCACCACACGCGCTGAGGCCGGTGGCGGGACGCCGACGGGCTGCGTGGGCCTGGACAAAGGAAAGGTCCGGGACTCGAAATCTCCCCGACTGCCCCAACTCACCGACTCACCGTCTCAGGTCCTGAAGCTGGGCTTCTGGGTCACAACGTCCGCAGCGTCCGGGGGCACTTCGAGCCTCGCTCTCCAAGCTACTAGTTGGGCGCTCTCGGACGAGGCGAGGTGACGAGTCTCTGAGGGAATCCTGAAAATGACGATCCCTTGGGGTTTCGTCGGCTTGTCTTCTTGGATTGCTGAACTGCTGCACAGCACGATTGTGCATGCGGTATTTCGTGACGTGCCGCTGGCAAGGACTATCTCTGACCCTCGCCCCTCCCTCGCGCGTGAACGTGCGCCTATGGCCTATGGATCTTCAGCGCAGTCAAGAGAGCACAAACAGCCCTCGCTGCGTCTGCGCCTATGAATCTCTCCTCCTCTCTTCACTCTTCGCGCTTGCTTTACGTTGCGTTTGGCCAGGGCGACCGGCCGTCCTCTCTGGCTCTTTGTCTCCTTCTTCTCCCCTCGTGTTTGGGGAGCTGAGCTTGGGCCTGCCAAGCCGCAAGCCCACATTTGACGCGCTTGTGAAGTGAAAAGAAGTGGCTCCCTCCTTCATGTAGCTGCAGGACATCATACATTCACATGCCGTCACACGTGCATGAGACCGGAAAACCGGAATACCGACAAGAAGCTACACGACAATGGCAGTCATACAGCACAGCACAGGGATGCAATCAAGGCTTTTGGGGAACGCATACACACGCACCGCGCAAGCAATCGATAAGAACTGTGAGTTGGCTGACTTTGCGCTCCATCTCTCCATGCCCTCCGTCGCCCCCGAGCAACGAAGGATTCTGAGGATCCGGCTGCGAAGCTCCAGTCTTCGGATTCCAATAGTAGGTGGCGCCGTTGCTTCGAGACCTTTGAAAGAAATCTGGCCCGGGTCATACAAAGGAAAGCCTCGGAGGTCTCTGTGAAAACCTGGGGCCAGCGGCTTCATCTTCACCCAGCCATCCGGGAAGTCGAAGGTGGACTTCCCGGTGCGGACATTGACCTGGAGAGCCCGAGCCACACCCCAAAACCTGTGTGACCCCACACTCGAGAAGACGACCCAGAGACCGGAGCAAGGGAAATTGTCGGGGGGAAGCACCCGAACAAAGGTGTGTAAGGCGTCGCGCCCGAAACTCAGAGACATCCAAAGCGAGTCGGCTCGGAAGTAAGGCGGCGGCGAAGTACACTCCGCTGCCACCTCAAAAGCAGCTCTTCTCGAGTGCTTCCCGCTTCGGCAGGGCATCTGTAGGCGAGCTTGTTCCATTCTGGTCTGCAAGAGGTTTGGGACACTTATATGGCTTCTACCCAAACTCCTCTCAGGCTCGCAGCACACTCGGAAGACGACCTGTGAACCCGGCGATGTTTGGCCACGGAAGTGTTGAACCTGTGAGCTGAGCCCTGGGCGCTTCCTCCGAACCCGGATCCAGTTCGGCCTCGGCGTGTAACTGCGCCCTACTTGAGCTTGGTCCCGGCGGGTGTTCGGATGGTTTATAGGCCCCTACTCGTTCATCTTCTGAGACCCCAAACCGCTCTTCGAGATCGAAAAAACGGTGTACTTGTCTGAGGCTTTGTCGGCAAGGGCGTCAGGCCGGCAAACTGTGCCTGCACAGGCCAGATTGCGGTTTCATCGTGCGCGTGCAGCGGTATGGCTAGCCAGCGCAACATATTCAGTGCACGTGTTCAGCATCGTAGCGTAGGTCGTGCTTGCGAATTTACAGCACAGGGTGCCTGCAGGAGAAGTCAGGCAACGAAATCTCTAACAGAGGGAGCTCGGCGGAGAAATTTGGAGAGACGCTCTCCGCCCATGCTTCGGGAAACCGGCCAGGGCCAGGGCGCCTGCTCCTCCGCCCACTCCATCACCGTCCTTGGCCCGTCGCCCGAACGCTCTGGAGCCTCCCGGGGTTGAACGCAAACTTCTCCATACCCAGAACTTTCAAAGACCCGAAAGCCCTACACACAACAGCCCAGACCCATCCGAAACCATTTGAGGTGAACCACCACACGCATGCGCACACTGACACTGAGACAGAGACAAACAGCCATAGATTATGACATATACATCCGTCTCTCCCTCCACCCGTCCATACATACCGTGTCACATGCATACATACATGCACGGGTTTGTGCACACGTGATCTTGTGTCCACGTCCTATTCTTCGCGGATTCTAGCTACAGCAGCTCTCCAGCTCACGTCGGAGAGCTTTGCAGGGTTTCTTGATCAGGTTCCTACATTATTATAGTACCCTTATAGATCCTTTATAGTAACCCTTATAGACCCGTTTAAAGGAACCCTAATAACTCAAGCGGCAGCTTGGCCTTTGTCGTGGGAGCTTCTGCCTGCGCAGGCGGGCCGCTGCGTTCAGGCGTCTGTCCTGTCAGCAAAAGTTTCCGTATGTGTCATGCTTCCTAAGAGCCAAAGCACAAATCGCCAGGAGCGAGGGGGACAGAGCAGCTGCAGAAACTTGCAAAGAAACGGTACACTGCAGATCCTTTCTGGTATAAACGACCAAGCTGCCCTTTTAATGAAGAGTTGTGAGCATCAGATACACTCAGCTGGGGGCCGGTGCAGGCCATCGGCAGTTGTCGACCAAACAAAGGAAACGACGCACAGTCGGGCAAAACATCGGTCACCAGTTGCTGGAAAGCTTGGAGAAGCTGAGGACCTGCTGAGGACCCAAGCTTTCAAGGCGTTTGTGAACCCGCGGCGACCCTAGTCGGTAGTGACGGAGTGAAGGGACATGTCTCGTCTTGCCAACACGATCGCCTCGTGCGACGGACGTGCGTCGCGCGCTGACCAAAGCACCAAGCCTCTATGCTTGGTTGGCATGTGGAATGAAACACAAATCTGCATGATAGCGCCTACCGATCATCTGCATCTGTCAGACGCCCCTTCAAGAACTGAATGTCTCACCCTTTCAACCAACCGACTTGCAAAAGCGTGGGGAAATGACGACAATGTGGCACTTGCCGAACACGTAGGATACCTGCTGCTCTGCGACAACCAACAACTTAAAGCTTCGGCGAGAAACCGTGCATCTCCAACCAAACACTCAGCCCGTCAAGCATCCCGTGGATTGGATGAAGACATTGAAGGCATCAACAGTGTCCTTGAGGTTGGCTCTTTGCGCCGGTGGTGATACCAGCCGTCTCCTACAGGCGCAGTAAGGGCCCCTGGTGCTTCTGATTCGATGACCTGATTTCAGAAGGCCGATCGAGGTTGAGGTCTGATCCTGCAAGGCTGAGTGGGTGGAGTCCTTCTTGCACAAATGGCCGAATCCTGTAGTTACCAGTAGGGACAAGGACATACCGCCTACGAGGCGGCAAAAGCGAGGGCTCGAAGCTGGGCAGTGGTCTGTAGTCCTTCTCTTGAGGATCTAGCAGCTAGCAGTGGACTATCGTCTATTGGCCCTTGGCGGAAGGATCTCCAAGGAAAGTCTCTCGCACGACAGGAGAGTGAGAAGAACCTGAAGAAGCACGCCAGCCCTTGGAGCCCCGTTCCCGCAGCAGGCTCGCGAACTCCGCGGGTGGGCCGAAGTCTTTGTCTTTCTGTTTGGCCTTCGCAATTTTCGCGTTTGCGCGACATCTCACATCACCGAAGAACAGAGAAACCTACAGAAGCTCTTACCAGGAATCAAACGCGCCTGCGGCGTCTCAGTCTTCACAACGGCCGCTCGGGTCTCTTCCAACTCGGAGAAGCCACGGGCTTGTATGCAGGGTCTTCAGTCTTCTCTGCTTGAACTTGGGCATGTGGGTGTCGGGCTGTCGTGGCTGAATAGACTCGACTACAGACGGGCTTACAGTCTCGAGGGACAGGGCTTAGTGTTTAGGATGCACCCAGGCCTGTTTCAGAGCCGTCTCAAAGCCCAGTCGGAACATCTCCTGCCAGCTTCGCCGAAAACGCGGGTCCAGATCATTGCAGAAGAAAAGGGGTAGACAGGCTGGTGCAACTCAGCACGCAACATGTCAGACTCAAACATCTGCACCATCTTCGTCTGCACCTTCTCCACAAAGTGCAACAGATTGCTGCTGCAATCATGTGTCTTGCGATGCGAGGGCCGAGGGAGCATACCGAAGTGCTACCACTGCTCAGAGGTCGGGCTGAAGATGAGGAAGAGCTTTTTTCTGGTTTGCCAGGCTGCCAGCAGGGCGGTGGTACGACTATCAACCCCGTTTGATGCTATCGCACAGCACAGCAAGAAATCGACGGCCAACTTCCTCACGCGGAAGACACTGCCGCACGAAACGCAAAACCCTTGGCACTGCTAATTGCCATTCAAGAAGATTCGTATGTCATAGTCGCGACAGCACCAGAGTGACAACAATGACGTCTGTAGCTGCACCAACAACAACGACCAACAACAAACAATGGACAATGAACAACGAACAGCAAACAACCAACAAACGACAACCAAACAACAACCAGCAAACGACAACCAACAACTCACAACTCACAACCAGTAACAAGAGAAACAGAAAAAAGAACGAGAAGAACAAGGACAAGAAGACTGAGAAGAACACTAACATCGACACCAACAACACCAACACAACAGCAACAACACCAGACAAGAACAATAACACCACCACCGCCGCCGCCGCCACCACCACCAAAAACAAAAAACAGCCACAGCACTCACAGCAGCCACAACCACAACTTCGACGACGACGACAACACCGACAACAACCAAAAATCAACAGTCAGAACAGAAAAACAAGAACAGCAAGAAGAAGAAGCACCAAGACAAAACCATACCACGAACAACGACGAGCAACGAGAAAGACACGAACAGCAACAACAACAACAACAACAACAACAACAACAACAACAACAACAACAACAGCAACAACAACCACAACCACAACCATAACAACATCAACAATTATGACTTATATTATTGTTCTTGCAATTCAATCGGACTCTGTGCGAGCGGGCTCCACGCATGGCGGGCGTATTGCAGCCCCAAGCACTCACTATCTGTGACGACAACAACAACGACTAAATACGAGTAACAGCAACAGCAACCACCGCAAACACCGCAACCGGCGCCACCGCAACCACAACCACAAAAAATCCAACTACAACACGACAACCATAACCCCGCAGCCAAGTCAGCGTAGCACTTAAAAGTGCCCCTGTCCGTGCTTCCGGCGACCAGGCGACGCTTGGATTCAGATCGCCTTACAGAAGGGATCCCAAGGAGTCCCAAAGTCTCGACAAGATGCAGCAAAGCAAGACAATGCTGTGACGATCCCGTGGCTTCTGAATCCGGGCCTGGTCCCCGAATCCTCCGAGCTTGAGAGGCGCCTGGCAGCGAGCACTGGAGGGCTTCCGATGACGTCTGCCAGTGGAGTGGAGAGGTTGCCATCTGAGTCTGGACTCCGGTACCGCACCAGGATCAGGTTTGGAGAGCAGGTGAGATCCCGCCGTCTTTGCTGTGGGGCCTCGGGGCTGCAGTTCAAGCCTGGCCTTCCCATGTTGACGGCTAGAGCACCAAAAACGGCAGTACCGGGAATGAACAGCCATTGGCACATGAGCCATCGATTGGTCTCGCCGCCTCTTCCGCTTCGGGGTTCGCTCTTTCTGCGCCTCAGGGCCCGTATTGCAGCCGAACAGACACGGACATGACACCTGACGGTGCAAGCGCGAAAGCTTGCACGCACTCGGATTGCAATAGCCCCATCGACCAGAATCAGCGTGCTTGTAGAGTAGCATCCTGAGCGAAAACTAGCCTTGTCCATGCAAATCGCCACTACTGCAGACAGCAGTATCAGCTCCAAACCAGGCATCAGAACACCACCGTCACCAACACCAGCTGGCGGCGTCATCATGACTACGGGAACGAAAAGCAGCTAGAACTGAAGAAGTACTGACAAGTCTAAGAGTCGAGAGCAGCGGCTCGCCGCGCCTCGGGCAGAAGAGCCTGAACTTGGCTTAGGAGCGTCTCGCCTTCCTGACGAGGATAGACAACAGAGCGATCAAGCGAAGAGATATCGTGTTGAAAAAAGCCTCACAAAAGGTTGTTGAACAGCTCCCAGAACAGAAATTACAAATAGAGATCAGACATCTACATTTTTGCCACGACGAGAACACGGCCTGCTCTCGCTGACCCCGTGCTTTATATGGGAAAGCTGGGGTACAAACTTTGGGGCATTATGGTAATTGTCATGGGATCGCGCGCGGCCGGCAAGCTATCGGGCAGCTTGCAAGACAACTCTCACGGTTTTCCCCGAATCTCGTGCAACCATCCCCATCCATAGGTTTGCATCTCGAGTGCAGCTTCTCGATTCACGAACAGGGGCCCCCCTGAGCAACTCTCACACGATGCCAGGCGAATCAAAACCGGCTTCAGGATGAGCCGCCCCCACCTGCGTCCCCTGCTCCGGCTCAGCTGGAGGCGCTGCCTGGTGACAGGATTGGTCTTGCAGAACGAAAATGCAGCAATGGAGGTGCCAGTACAAGTACTAGGCTTTGCCAGTAGCAGTAGTAGTAGTAGTAGTAGTAGTAGTAGTAGTAGTAGTAGTAGTAGTAGTAGTAGTATTTGCACTGGCAGCTAGCAGTGCAAGCAGAACGAGCCGTAGCAGCGCAGCAGCACAAAGTTGCTTCAGCTGCACAGCCGTAGCCTTCGGACAGATCAGATCGGAGCCAGGACAAGAACCACAGCCCTCCCCAAGAATGCTGCAACCCAACCCAGGCGTCTTGCGAACGAACTCTTACCCATCGAAACGCATGCCTTGCGGTCTCCCCTGTCTCCTTTCGTCCCTAAACCCTGAGCTAACTAAGCTAACTTACCGCCCTCCCTTTCCCTTGGCGGCATAGGCGGTGCTTTCGGCGGTGCCTCTTTCTCTGGCGGCTTCTGCTCAGGCTCCGAAGGCGGCGCAGGCTGACGGCAAGGGAGGGGCTTCGCTTCAGGGGAGCTTGGAATTCAGAATTCTCGTTTCCTTTAAACTGTGCTTCTTCTTCATCTTCTTTGCGGAGGTTCGCCACCTGCATTGCTTCACCTGGCCTGGTCAGCAGACCAGATCTGCTGGTCGAGCTTGCTGAGCTCGGAATTCACGAGGCTCAGTGCATCCTTGACCTCCAGAAGCTGCAGACGGCAGGCTTCTCGAAGCTGTGTGCTTTGGCATGCGCAGTCATGCGGGTGTTGGCAACACCAGTAAGCCGGAAGTGGTGGTGCTGGCGTGCTGTCAACTTCCACGAACTCGGCCTAATCCGGCGGACAATCCGCTTCAAGTCTCACATCTGAGCTGCCTTCGGAGGAGTCGCGGGTCCAATCGCCACCTGGCAGTCGCCAACGAGGACCCAAGAAGATCCTATGCTTCATCCCAATTTCTCGGATTCCTTCCCGAAAGCAGCGGCTGGTGCTGACCTTCTGCCGTGGGGAGTCGACCATAATGGGAATCCCGGTCCTTACTCGGGCAGGTGATGGCGACATGCTTCGGGAATGTGGAGAGGACGTCTCAACACATGACGCTGTCACATTGCAAGCATCACCACTGACGAAGGCCTTTGTGCGTGGTTCACGAACTACCAGACTCGGGCGTCACAAAATCACCGAAGCAGACTCTCTCAGAAAAGCCTGCGTAGAAAAAACTCGCTGGCACTGTTTCAGCGCCTTCATCTAACCCGTAGCTGTTTTGCATATGCAGGCCTCTAACAAATATCTCGCTTAACCTGAACCTTTGCACCAAATCTGATCAGGCACGACATGGGGCAAATGAGCGCCGCACTTCTCCTCCAACTCTTTTTCCCACTCGGGCTGTTTGCTCAGTCTTTCGACAATCTCCTGCGTGATGACGACCTGCTTCTGCGTCCAGTCATGGTGAAGGCGTGCGACAAAAAGTTGTAGGGTTATGAAAACTGAAGACTTAAGACTCAGGTTTCGGGTGAAGAGTAGAAGGTCCATGCCAACACTGGCGCTGTGTTAACCAATGGTTAGCCGTTCCTGACGGTGTCTTCTTACTGTCTCACCACTTGACCACCCAGACTTGGCTATGTGCTTATGTGGCTCGCTAAATTTTTTTTAACTTCTAAGAAGTCTCCGCCCATCACCTCAACCAACCGCAGAAATCGCCCCGACGGAGCGCCGGGCCGGGGTGCCGGGGCGCCTCGGTGGAGATCTCGACATGCGGACTCCATTCGCCAGTGAACCTGAGCGGCACTCAGGGTGACCTGAAGACTACCACCGCTAACCGCTAACAGCTAACGTCGCTTTGGCAAAGGAGCCCAAGCTCGGCAGCACTGAAGGTGCGGATGGACTCCTGCCATGAAACACGAGCTATAGTGTTCTCGACCACAGGCTGCACGGGGGTGAGGTGTGGGGGGGGCGCTCCGAGCCTCGCCGTCGTTGAAGACCGTCATCAAGCTGTCCCTGGCCATCCCGAACGCAGCTACATCAAGCTACATCGCAGTGAAGCTTCAAAGGCCATCGTCCGAGTCGCTCGTCGCAGAGCCAGAACTCGTCGATGTCGCTGAAGCAGTTGTCCACCCAGCCTTTCCTGGACAATGACTGTCCCGGAACACCGCGGAACCCCAGAGCCTGCACCACCTTCCCTTCCGATCTGAAGGTAAAGTGGCAGACGATTCATCGTCGGGGACATTACTTCAAGTCTGCTTTGGGCTTTGGGTGCTCGGTACGCGCTGTCTTACTTATGCTCTACACATGCCTCTCCCGGTGCTTGCAAAAGGACGCAGGGGCCTGTTTTCATCAAAGACGACGACCATGCCCCTTTCGACCTCGCGCGGCAGCTTGGCCCACAGGCCCCCTAGGCCCTAGCCTGTTGGCACTGCAGCGGCAGGACTCAGATGTGATAGGGCTTAAACTAAATACAGAAAGCAGCAACCTGTTCCCTCAAATCGACTCGGACTTCGACAGAAATCAGCAGGACCAAAGGTGAGAAAGCATCGGTCGTTGCGAATTAAGCTTACCAAACCGACATCCTGCAATGTCTTGCATCAACTAGCGCCATGCAGTTTTCATGGATCTCATGGAACGGTTTGAAAGCTTCTGCTTGGTCCTGATGACTTCCTAAAGCAGCTGCCAACATGGCATGGCGGCATGAGGCCTCTGATGCCGCGAGGCGCTTCAACTCCACCTTCTTCTCCACAGGACTCCCTGCATTGGGGTCATTGGAGCTCTGCGGGAGCTTGCGAAAGGTTACAGCGTTTGGCGTTTGAGGCCTCGACCTACCGAAGCGATACAGCGACCAAATCTCAGACAACTCAACTCGGCGCTTGACGATGGCTACGGCTACGGGTCCTGACACATGCGTTCAATGATTCCAGGCTGTTGGTCCCGTCTTATTCTGTTCCGACGACATCTCGTGCCGGGGGTGTTTGATAGATTACCTGAGTTTCAGAAAGCACAGGGCCCGGTCATAGACTCTCCAGTAGTTGGATCCCCATCCTCCTTCTCTGAAAGATCCCTGTTGCCTACAAATGAATGCCCCGAGCTTGCGCTGCACGCCGTTCTTGCAGAAAGCCCAGGCTCTACACTTGCTGCCCAAGGGCTCGCGTTGCTGCCGGAGTTTGGAGGCCTCGGGCTTGGGGCACAGCTTTTGCAGCGGGGAGCGCCGGGCGCCGCACGCAGGGCTGGCATGCAGCCACAATCGTTGTAGACAGGCACTGAGGCGGCAGCGTGGTAAGCCGCGGCTCTACAACGCGAGGAACCCCTTCGGCAGGGAATGCTGCTGGCTGCGGATATGCTTCGGCTCATGCTTAGAAGGGTTGCTGCCAATTTTCGGCCGATGCCTCCGTTCTCTCTCTTTGCCCGGCCTTGCCGCAAGGATGCAGGCAGGTCGGACTTCTCTTCCTTCACCATCTGGAGACCATCGCCCTGGCTCGGGCTTTCTCAAAGCTTTATATCGTTGACAGATGTTGACAGAACAGCAAAGTTGCTCCAGCAGCGCCCCCTTTCAGGCAGGGAGGAGCAACCTACTGAAAGAAGCGTCGCACGGGGTTCTAGACTCTAGCAAGGGACGCCAGGCAGGCCGGATGCGAGAAAGCACCCAAGGAGGAGGTCGGCGGACCGGGAGAGTTCCAGGACCCGTCCTGGAAAGACGCTCTGAGACGAACAGACTATCGGACTATCGGAGCTCAGAGTGGACTCTGCCAACTACGTTTAACATCTCGGCCCCCTCGGCTGTTTGCTCATGGAAGACATCCCTTAAGCCGACCTGCATCCGGTCGCCCTGCGGCCTGGGCTCGCGCGACAGATTACAGGTTCAATCCCCCGGCGACACAGGCCCTCTCACGAAAAAGGGGCCAATGCACAAGTTCACCAAGAAAGGCGGATTTCGTGACTTCTGAGCTTTTTCTACCACAAGACATGTACTCAGCACTTTCTTCAACACCCTCGCCGCCGACTTGCTTCGGAAGCCAGTGTTCTTTGAAGGTGCGGCATCAACTGCCAAGCATCACATGGAAAGAATCAAGGGCTCAAGTTCAAATTTGTAAATATGACCTGACTGCATACTTCTCCAAGTGATGGTACGTACAAGAACACAACTGCCAATCGAATCCATCCATCCCAATGCAGCATTTCCCCTGGGTGTGGAACCGAAACAGAACAGAGAGACTTCACAAGTGACCCGTTTTTGCGGAAACTGAAAAACTCCTATAGATTCCCTCGCGAATGCAGGCCCTGAGCTTCGGGCTGCCATCGGAAATGCGGGGGAGCCCAACGGTGCTGTGTCTGGGCGTAGGCCTCCTTCTGAAATTTCGCTCGTTCCACCCTTGAGGGAAATCTGGAGAATCCGCCGGGTTTAAGTATTCGTCTTGTGCGGCTTAGCTGCGAACGTTTGCAGATCCGATCAAAGTAGCATGATCTTTCGGGTGGATACAATCGCACAAAGCCACAACTGCTCATGATTTTTGCGCGCGCCGAATCACAAATGAGTCCGGTGTTGGCGATCCTAGAAATGACCCGAAGCACTCTTGAACGTGGGTCCTTGTCCGTCCAGCTTGCCTCCTCGTGCCACGATGAAGTCGCGGCCTGCGCAGTCCCCACCACAAGTGCCGCTCAGAGAGATTCAGACTTCCCAGTGCCCTGAAGAAACGCAGGAAATGTATCACATCAAGATGTCAAAATCATCACAGTGATGTTGATGGCCATCAGGGGCTGCATGCTTGGCCGTAATCTTGCTTCATTCATCGTCGCTCATGGCCGATGCGCTGTGACTCCTTCTTCCTCAACCAACCTCATTAATTTGGGTTGGTGGGAGTCGAATCAGCAACATCGACGACGACAACGACCACAGCAACAACAACAATGGCAATAGTCATCATCCACATCGTCATTGCCCGCATCATCCGCCATCACCAACGTCTTGGTCCTGAGCCTGCCGGGCCTACGACCTCCTCCTCCTCCTGGGCTGCACTCACTCCTGGGGCGTGAAGCTCGACCTTGTTAACCACAGATGAACGCATGAATCAAGGGTGATGATCAAGAGTCTTGGACCTGAAATGGAGGAGCGACAGCAAGACCAACGCGAATTGCAAGCATTACATGAACTTGCCAGAGCATAGTTCATACTTATACTTATAATTATCTGTGATCATATGACATATGTACACACACACTCTCGCTCATGCCAGGTTTATGCGGAGTGATGCTGACGGCGTTGGCAGTGGGGAAACTGTCGGCCTTCACATCATGCACCATGGATTCTTGGACGAACTTCAACACGATACTCAAGTCAGCCGAATGGATGATGTCCCGTCTGCTCGTGATTCGTGATAGTCTCACGAATCCTGAGTAGTCAGCATGGGACAAACAGTCGATGCCTGCCTGATGCTGGAAATGGTTGTCAGGCTCCTGAAGGGGCTGTGGCGCCTTTAGCAGCGATTCTCCGTGATATTAAGCTAAACAAATCCCACGAAGATCTTCAACTGCCTGCTGGCATGTGTAGTTCACCTTCACTGGCTGAGTATTCCCTGAATGCATACCTTGCTGCTTCTTGCTTACCTTAAAAATTGCCAACTACTGGTAGCAAGGAAGCTTGAGCTATTGCCGCCGTGAGGATTGTCTGTTGTTGTTGTTGTTGTTGTTGTTGTTGCTGTTGTTGTTGTTGTTGTTGTTGTTGTTGATGTTGATGTTGTTGTTGCTGTTGTTGTTGTTGTTGTTGAGCAACAACAACTGTTGTTGTTGCTGCTTCTTTCGGGATTCTTGCACGATTTGAAGATATCCACCGTTGTTTGCGATGTTTGTGTTGAATACGAAGCTTTTATTCAAGCTGTGGGCTCGGGCTCGCACCTCACATTTGCACGTGGATGAGACTCTCAAGCTATCATGGGAGTAAAGTTAGCTTCTGTGAATCAGGACAAGCTAAATTGAATTCTCGCGCGCGTGCACGCGCGTCAAGACCCTGCCAAGGCAAGCAAACAACGGCCTCGCCAGCACCTTCGTCGAAGTAGACGACCTCTCGCTCAGTGACGAAGGCTTTGAAAGCTTGGGCTCTGTTTCTCACACTCAGCTCAGCTCCCAAAGAATCCTGCCGTACCCCTGCGAGGTTAACACGACTGACTACCTTCGTACGCCGATGAGCAAGCTTCCGGACACAGAACCTCCCTTCGTCTGCTTTCTCCATGCGTCTGTACCCGACCTTACCCGTCACGTGAAACTGACGAGTTGGCGTCGGTTCGTCTCGAAACTGCCCTGGGTCGCCCGAATGCTTCCCAGGTCTACCCCATCTGGCTTTGGCACACGGGAGCATCGAAAACAGACGGGAGGTTTGCGGCCGGCGTGCGCTGTTCACGATCCCTCTTCTTGGAGCGTGCTGAAGAACTGAACATGGCTGAACCCTGCGGACACACTGGGCCCGCTGTCGGAGTTCTTGCAGGTCCCGCTGACGGCAGCCCGCCGGTCATTGGAGCTCGTCTTGAACCCACCCCAGCCACCCCAGCTGCCTAGGGCCTAGCAGCTGAAACGCGCAAGACCCGCAACCCCCGTCAAGTCCGCTCAAAGCCCCGAAGCCATCCACGACTCGACGCTAGAAATCCAGAAGTTCTCCGCACGGAGCTCCGAGCTCCAACTTTGCCACCAGAAAGTTGGGGAAACTCCCCAAATGGGGGTTTTATACCACCCCCAACACTAGAATCCTTATCATAAGGACCCCAAATAAGGCACCCCGCCTAATTTTAACGGAAACGCCCCAAAGTCCTGGTCCAAGTCCGGCTCCGGAGGCGCGGGCGGAAGGACCTCCTCGAAGGCTTCCTGCGAAGACCCGCGCTGAGACCTACCTACGTTGCATCTGTCTGTATCGATCATTGTTATCTATAGATGTAGAGACTCAGACATACACCAGATGTATACACATGCAATCAGAAACCCAGATAGAAAGACAGACAAAGAAACAGACAGCAGATGGAAAGGTAGATTGAGAGACAGATAGATCGATTGACGGATGAGTAGATATAGATATGCAGAGAGAGAGAGAGAGAGAGACACACACACTCACACAAGCGTAGCGGCAGAAGAGAAAGACAGGCTCGTCAGAATGGCATTGCACAGCGTCAAACCAAGGAGGCATGCAGTCTTCTTCCGAAAACGTTCATGATGAGATGTGACGACTACTGATTATTGCCGTTGTGCACACGCACACAAATCTGTTATGCCGCTGTCAGCATTCGGCTCGCTTGCGAATTGCACTGCTCTCGATCACGACAAAAAGTCAGCTCCGTCGAGCAGGCGCATGTCCATACATACACATCTGCACACCTATGCCCACGCACCGACGGACACCGATACCTGGTCTTGGGCTTCGTCAAAGTAGACCACCTGCATTCAGTGTTGGTGTATGTGATGTTGGCACTTCTGGGTTCCTGGCAGTTACGAGAAAGTACGCTGCAGTCCTGCAGTCCTGCCTCCTAGTGTTACGAAAGTCACTGCGGCAAGGTCCCTGGCAACAATACGACACCTTGGCTCTCCAGAAGCTTGCCTGCAATGTCTGCAGAACGCCCTGTCCCGGTCCCCCAAAATGTTCTGATGCCTGCTCCGGATCCTCCTCCGCCTCGAGCTGCACGCTGGCCTGAAGATGACCCCGGTTCCGGGTTCGCACACGTAGTCTGCGTTTCTGTCACATGGAGTCTGTGCCGAGAAGTGCGCCACTGGGTTTCCGACTGCAGCGACCTCTCAGCGAACTTCAAGCAAACGGTTTGAGAAACAAGCGTGCGGAGAGGCTACAGAACATTGGTACTATCTCTCTCTCTCTCTCTGTCTTGCTTGCTTGGGGTATGTGGGAGAACCGCTTTTCGCTCTCCCTCTCCCTCTCTCTCTCCCTCTCCCCTCACCCTCACTCTCACCCCCACCCGCACCCTCACCCCTCACGCTCACTCTCACTTTTGTTTTGCTTGGGGCAAGAGCCACCCCAGTGTCTCTCTCTCTCTCTCTCTCTCTCTCTCGCGCTCTCTCCGTGATCAGCTCGTCTCCTGAAGACCGTGCAACTCAGCCTGGAAACTTTGACAAGGGCACACAGTTTCCTTTTGGAACTTGCTGCACGAACACGACATTACACCAACATACCACATAGACCGAGCAACTGAGCTTGCTGCGCTCGCTGCGAGCGGCCTTGGCGGGGGCGGTATCATCACCCCGCGAGCGATAGCCTTGGAAATGCAAGAAGCTGGCGGGCTCCGCCAGAGCCCGCTTCTCACAAGGGCACCCACGCAGCGCCTCATGGTCTGAGTGCCTATAGTGTGTCTAGACGTCTTGGAGAGTCTAGAAGTCTAGCCGAGAGTTGCACAAGTAATCTCGCGGTTGCTGGGAAACACACACAGACACACACACAGACAGACAGACAGACACAGACACGCTCTCGCGCCACACAGACAAACACACACACACACACAGACGAACACACGCTTGAGCCCAAGACATAGCCGCCGCTCTGGGCCGTGGCTTTCGCTTTCGCGAAGGTGTGCAGCGCATTCTTCCATGCAGGCCTCGGTGTGATGGCACTTCTGGTCCTACTACTATCTCAACCGCAGGGAGCGCGACCAAAGCTACTGTTGCTTATGTTGCTGGTCCAACTCTTCAGAACACTTCAGATCGTTTCTTCTTGCGCTACGATTCTTATTACAACCACTTGTCCTGCTGCTGCCGGTGCTGCTTAAGCTGCGTCAGATGCTGCAACGGTCTACGACAAGCAAAGCACAATTTGCACTGCGCGTTTCGGTTTCATGCGACTGCACGGAAGCTGGAGTTCGGCGCCCCCACTGCAACCCAGCCTCCCTTTTGCGGGCTCGTTTCTTCTAAGTGCCCTAGCAACAACCATACCGATGAGGCCCCGGACACGGCTGCCGGGCCTCGGAGAACGGGAGCAGCAGCAAAGAAGTCTCTCATAAGCACTTGCGAGCTTCAGGAAAGATCCCCGAAAAGGAAAAAGGAACTCCTTAGTGTCCGCAGCCCACAGTTAAATACCGAGAACCGTGGAGAACTTCAACAACCACTTCTGTTGAACACTCGCTCCCTCCCGTGGAAACAATGTCTTGTCCAAACATAGGCATTCAAATCATAATGCACCCGTATGATATGGCAAGTCAAAACGAGGTAGCCAAGCAATGCGATGCTCATGTTGGTTCTATCACGGTGAGCTGCTGTTCCGCGATGGTTAATCGCAGGTCAAGCGAATTCTTCACCACGTTGCTGAGCCAATTCGTGCAACCCCAGAGTCAAGCTTCTGACGTAAGGCGCCTTCCTGACTGAAACTCCAAAGGTAGCTGGGAAGTCAAACAGACAATGCTGCATAGCGGCGGATCCGCATCTTATGCCATAGCCATGGCGAGACTGAAACACGGTTTCGGCTCGGCAGATGGGGAAATGGGGACTGTAAGGGCCGCCGTTACCTATGCCGCGGGGGGCTCTTGACTAATGCCAACGTGCGGATCTGTGAACCCTCTTTTTGCCTCCCGCCTGGCAAGGACGAACCTACGATGCAGGGTCTGTAACATTGAACAACATCGTTTCGAGACTACTTTCAGTCTGAACCTAGGTGTCTAGGTTCTAAGTGTTCAAGCATGGGCTGCATGGGAGAAGGTTGGTGAAGGCTTTCCAGGCTTCGGGCCTTAAGCTACCCATCTGAGAACGGCCTCACCGTTCAGGAGCTGCCCTTAGCCCTTGAGCCTCAGAAGGTTTTTGAATGGGATCTGAAGGCTGAACTCAAAATCGCAATAGCTTCAGTCGCTCTCGCAGCAGCTGGCAAGCCCTGCTTTTCTGGACACCGGGTCGCCCGGGCGCGAGAAACCTTACACCGTCCCCCCGCAACGAGTACGAAAGAGCACCAGCCAGACGACGACTGTCTTCATGGGCTTTGGAAAGCTTCAAAGGGAACTCCACGTGGACTCCTTCGCATTCCTAAGCTGTTTGACGGAACCGGCCCCAGCAGAGCTCAACTCTCTGAATCCTCTTCACTGCTGCCTGAATCGGCAAGTAATTGCATGTAGCCGGGAATACAAAAGCCGATTGCTTCGGTCCTTCGGCTGTTGCAGCTCTTTGTAAAGAGCTCTGGCTGCCTGGTTAAACTAGCTGTAGTGTTCTCGAGACCTATGCTGAACCCACAAGAAAGACATCACTGCCAAGTTGCGGGGCTTGTGTCTGTAGTGAGTTCGAATGTACCGATGCCCTCAACAGCAGTTGCCCTCGGCAAGAAAGCTCGACGAGAGACTAAGTTTAGTTACCCATCATACAACTGTCATCAATGCGCCACCTGCGCAAGCCTCCAGTAGCCCTGCTGTGGGCCGCAGGTGAAACATAAGGCTGGCCGGGACTGCTCGGTTTCAAGCTTCAATGACTCGAAGTCAACGGCATGAAGGGGAAGGCGTCCTGCTGAGTAAAGTGCAAAAAAAGCTGTTAGTCAAAGGGACCCACTGTTGGGGCGCTATCAGTTCCACGGAGCACAAAAGCCGATGCAACCCGGCTGGCAGGCTGTACAGAAAAGGCCGTTTCCAAAAATCGACTTGCATCTCTCCGCGCTGCAGAAGAAATTGAGCACAAATTGAAATCACGTGTTCCCTATTAGGCCCCCCTCTAGGCCCCAGCTCTATAAGGGGACCTCCCCGAAGTCTCTGCCAGTCTCTGCTCTGAAAGTCTTCTGCAAGGGGATCGGGGCTCCGGCTCGCCACTGGTTATCCAAGATTGAGCCTGCCCTCACTTCCATTGCCCGGGCCCTGTGCGTCAAACTGCAGGTGTACTGCTACGGTGTACTTCGTCCTCTGTGAAGGGCCCGGGAACGTAAGAAAAGGTCGACAAAAACGGCGGCGTGTAGGCATCGCGACAACACAAAGCCTCGAAACTCGAAACCCCCAAATTCTACTGTCCCTGCCGTGCGCACAACATGAGTTTGCATGCGTCTTGAGTCGTAGTTGCTGAGTTCCGTGCACAAGAAAGAGATTAACACTTGAAATATGCTAGGACTATAGAACCAAAAAGCTAAATGGTTACCTGCTCAGATACCGGGAGTAGGGACGGCAGAACAACTCCATGAAGACGGTGACACTTGACGCTCGCACAGGCTTACTGTCGGATGCGATTGGGCTATGCCTCGTGCAGGTGACGAGCGCTCAAGATGCGCCCGAGAAGGTGTCAGGCTTGGGCTTGGGGCCCAGGGCAAGGCAGAGAATGCACGCCTGCGCCGTGTGCGGAACCCGTTGCACCGGTGAACTCGAAAATCCCCGCAAAGCTGATGCTGGTGGCTCATTCTGAACTCCTCCCCTCCCTTCAGCGACCTGGTAGGTTTAAAAAGCTGCCCTCTGCATCGAGCAGGAGGGCAACGTCGTGGCGCCGCGAAGGATCTCCAAGCCACCTTTCCAGAAAGGCAGATGGACATTTCATGACCCGCAAAACACCACGGTAAAACCCTCAAACCAATTGTCGGCTCAGATGGCCTCTCACGCGGCTGGGTAGTGCATAACCTTGAACTGCAGGATTTCCTGCACCGGGCGGCTCTTCTGTGAAGAGTGCAACTTTTCCCTTTGGCTTGACACCAGTCCAGACCATCATCCAACTATATCCACCCTGAAATACGCCAACAGATCCTGTTGCTGCATGGACTGCCGGCTGCCTCTGCTTTGCTTTTTGCTACTTCCTCCGTCATACTATTTAATTAAGATTGCTTCACACTACTATCACTAAGTCACTACTACCACCACCACCACTGCCACAGATCCCGTGGCGGCTAAGAACTACAGTACGAACCTCCCTCGGTTCCGGCCACCACCACCACCACCACCACCGCCACGTCGACGACCATGCCGGAAGTCAGTGCAAAGATTCTTGACCCGTGCTTTGGAAGAGGGCATCAGAGAGTTCTCTTAGGTCAATGGTTCCTCTTCTCCTGCTCGACTCCCAAGCAGATGTTACCATTCAGTCAGTGCGCAGCCTGGCACCAGGAAAAGCCGCTAAGTACTGGTGTCGGCACGTTTCACCACACAGGCAACTAGATCGGGTTGAAGCCAGAAGCCGCTTCTTGGCCGGAGGGGGAGGGGGGCGTGTCAGAAAGCTCAAGGCACAGTCACGGCCCGGGGTGCAAATTGCCCAGCTCTCAGAGCTCTCCTTGTTGCGCATGTTCGACAGCAGCTCCTTGGATGCTCAGAATTCAGCGCGCGAGAGTGGCTGTGAAGCTTCGGGCTGGGCCGAAGCACAGCGAGCAGAACACCCTGCCCTACTCCCCAAGAACTGGCTCCCAATCGCCGGAGTTGTCAGACCAATCATCCAAAAAGACCACAAACGGAGCGTCATAGATCTTCGAACCGCAAGGCCAAGGCCCGGACAAAAACTGCCAATCGGTGCAAAAAGTAGATCCCCAAAGCGTCTTCCACCCCAAAACAAATAACTTGGTTTACCTCACAGCTTCCGCACCGCTGCCGCCGTCGCCATTCACAGCAACCACGCGGTCGTGTGGTGCCACGGCCTTTCTCCGAGTGACTCCGGACATATGCTGCAACTGCAAGCTGTAAAGCTGCAGATCAAGGAAAGACAAGATCCAGTAAGGAGAACGAACAGAAAGCAAGCGCCAACGATCGTAGCCCGGAGAAAGGGACAGAGACGGAGAGACGTGTGCTGCACGCAGGAGGGAGCACAAACAAACTCACCAACAAAGCAGCAGACAAGGTTGTTCAAAAATGGACAGGTAAAGAAGCAGATAGGTGAGAGCTCGGCAAGCGCTGCGTCTTGGGCCACGGGTCGTCAAGCAAAACAAGCACATGGGTAGACAGAAGTGGGAGGTCGATCGCCAGAATGATAACACACCAGGCAAACTGACCGTAGGTGCATGTTCTCTGCACCCAGGGCACCGCGTCCGGATTCTCCGTGTTCCACTTGTGAACTTCACCATCGGTGATGTTGTCCTCAGAGGCGCACATACCAGCCCTGGACACCTGCTGCATACTGCAAAAGGGCTCCCTGAGGGCTTGAGCCGAGGAGCGATCCAAAAGCCGAGGCTTCCACGCTTGTACTTGACCTAAGCGCAGCAGAGGGCAGCAGCTCTTGCACGAAGTCGCCTAGACGACGCTCGATGCATTGCAGCCGGGAGGCGAGGATGCCGAGGTCAGTGCTTTTGGCCAGGTCCTGACGAATACGAACATCCATCGGATGAGATTGGCACACCGATGTTCGAGGACGGACTTGCTGGGGCCCCGACAACCATGCGCTCTTCCGGCCGCATGAAAGCAATCGAGAACCTGCATCTAAGCGGGGGATGCCAAAGCCTTCAGGGTTTGGGCGCCGCCGGAGCAACAGGCTTCGACATCCGGCCGAAACAATCACGAGATGATGAGATTTGTTGAAACCAACGGTCCCCCGCGCACAAACGACGTGGACTGCTTTCTCTGTGAACGACAACTTGCATGTCCACAGCACCCAGGATTCAAAATGGGAACTAGACTTAGGCATAGTCAGCCCAAATCTTCGGCTGGAGAGCGTGCGGCTTAATGCCCTGCAGTCATCTCGGTGGAACTAGCAAACATCTGCATCGACTTCTGCCCAGCTGCTGATCATGCTTTTCCTCAGCTTTTGAAACAGGGAATACCTTGAAACTGCCTTGCGCCGCAAAGCCACGATCACTACAATTACTGTTGCTCTGCTCCTGGTGTCGATAATCTCGGTACTTGTTGCTAGTAGCAGTAGTCGTCGTCGTGGTCGTCGTCGTCGTACTGTCGTTCTCGTCGTAGCAGTAGCAGTAGCAGTAGCAGGAGCAGGAGCAGGAGCAGTACCAGGTAGCAGGTAGCAGAGGTAGAAGGTAGCAGCAGCAGCACTAGTGGCTGCAGCAACGGTATTAGCATTAGCAGTGGTGGTCGTTGTCGTTGTCGTCTTGCTCCTCCCCCTGCATGTAGTGAGCAGGAGCAGGAGGAGCGGGAGCTGGAGCAAACCCCGCTGCAGCAGCCGCAGCAGCAGCAGCAGGAGCAGGAGCGGGAGCGGAAGCGCAGCAGCGGCAGCAGCAGCAGTTGCGTCGGGAGCAGCAGTCATCACTACTACTACCCCTACTACTACTACTACCACCACCACCACTACTACTACTACCACCGCTATCACTACCACTACCACTGATACTACTGCTGCTACTACTGCTACGACTCCTACTCCTACTCCTACTCCTACTCCTACTACTACTACTACTACTACTACTACTACTACTACGACTACTCCCAGTGCGACTGCAACCGCTACTGCTACTGTTACTGCTGCTACTACCGCTACGACGACTACCACAACAACAAGGCGACCACGACTACGACGACGCCGACTGCGAATACCACGACGACGACTGCTACTATTGCACTAGCATCAGTACTAGGTAGGGGAATGGGGAGGTGTGGCACCGTCCACGGCAACGCGGACTCACGCGCCCTTTGGAAAGCACACGGTTCCTAATACCGTAAGGGGAACTCCCTTAGCTTGCGCAAGCAGAGTGAAGGAACTAAACCTTCACGAAGACACGTCTTTGCCAGGCGGCCAGCAGGATCTGCGCCAACTCGCGGCTTGCCCCCGAGATGCCATTGACGCGGATAATACGGTCGAAGGGCCTGATCTGGAGGGACCTCGATGGATGCTGAAAGTGGTCGTGCTGAAGACACATGACATATATCACGCATGGAAAGATAACTCACCCGAGCACTCAGCATGAGATGCTGGCACTACACTCTGAAGGCTCAAATCCTCCAGCCTCTAACCCACCTTCTGAGCCATGATCTCGGGATCCTGAAGACTTCTTAGCCAATCCCATCGAAGGGCGCATCGCAGGAGGAGTTCCAAGCTCCGGCCAACCCTCCGTCAACCTCCTTCACGATGCAGATGTCCTCGTCCTGTCTGAGACGGCGATGGTTCTCCGGCGCTTTGAGAGAGGACCGACAGGCCTGGAAACATACCAAGTGGGGTGCATGGCACCAGCGAGAGCCGCGGCTTGAATAGTTGGGATCAAGGCAAGGGCGGAAAGTCATGGACCATCATTTGTCGCGAAACATTGCATGCATAGATATGCACCATGTATACTATACATATGTCGTGGGCATATATATATATATATATAGATATATATGTGCGTGTGTGTGTGTGTGTGTGTGTGTGTGATTTCTGAACATGTAAGCATGCATATGTATGTATATCATACACAATTATGCGAGTCAATGGAATATTGGTACATACAATGTTTCTAATCAAAATAATTACACTGGCATAGGTTCAAGGAATTCACTACGATTGAAGTTGGGCACTCCTGTGATCACGCTTGTGGCAATGATTCAGAAGTACATGCCGAGAGCGGATGGAGGTGACGCAATAGTCCAGACTCTGGCTGGAGTGCTGAACCCAGTTGCTCCTAAATCGCAGAACAAGATGAGAAATCTCACAGGAACGCCCGTTGAGAGTCCGCCAAATCCAGGACCATGCCGGGCTGCACGATGCCTCCCTTGATCATGCCTGGACTTCACACAGAAAACGGCTTGAACGAATCTGCAAGGCCGGCGGTGCAGAACGGGAAGTCTGAGAAGACAGTATCAATGACGGTTCTGGTATCATTTCTGGGGATTCCCCGAATGATTGTGATGGCTGCCCTATGCAGCCACATGCTTCAAGCCATGTGGCACGCTCTGCTCCAGCTTTTGATCGAGACAACCAAAGACTCTTTCTTCCGGTTCTTGTAGGGTACACGACTTTGTTGGCACACGCCGATCGGCCCCACCTTTATGCAGCTGCACCACGAAGGCGTTCTCCGGCAGCACCGGCTGGGCGGGCGCAAGGCCTTCCTGAGACACGGAAAGCGGTTTCACCGCTCAGAACGCTCAAGTCGTGCCTGAAACAAACTTGAAGCTTGTGTCAAGGATTTCGGCAGTTCTACGTCTATGCACTGTGGACAACGTTGACAAAGTCAAGCTTCAACTTAAGACTGCTTTGGACCTATGAACAGCCAGTCATCAACGTGGTAAGCTGATGCGCCTTGACCATCGAACCATCAATCACCGTCTCGTTCTGGGATCCCGCCCAAACGCAGCCTCTCTCGCACAACAGGTGCTGAGGGCGTTCTCACGATAATGACGGTCGCTTGAGAGTGAAACAAAAGAACGCTGCTGCTGCTGCTGCTGCTGCTGCTGCTGAACTTGCTGCTGAACGACTGCAGGGTCTATAGGGCTACGACCGGTATTGCCACGACGACAACGACGACTACTACGACCACAATAGCGGTTCAATAGCGACCACTGCCCGTCGTTGCTGCTACTCCTTCTGCTTCTGCTACTGCAACTGGGGCTGCGACCGCTATTGCTACTCTTGCGACTACGACTGCGACGACGACTACGACGACGACTACTGACGACGACGACGACGACTACTACTACTACTATGACGACAACGACTTCTACTCCTGGACTGCCATCACCACCACTACCACGACTACAGCTACGATCAACTAAATACTATTTCTACTACGACGACTACTTCGGGTCTACGACGACGACTACGACGTATAACTACTTACGATTTGGGACAATGTATCAACTACTGATACCAATTCTCAACTCGCACTACTGCTGTGATGTTGAGACTTCTTCCTGCCGATGTCGGTGGTCTGCGATCATGCTCTGAAGACAAACACGATCGCAACTCTCCTGTCTGAATTTGCCAGCCGTTCTTGCAATTCTGGGATGCTGGACTGGGACCCCCGCATGCAGCACACGCCATGACCTGCGGGATTGTGCACGTGTCGATTGTCAAGCATTGATGCTGATTGTACTTGCAGTGTTGTTGCTCCCCATTCCCCATCAGCTTGAGGCAAACCTTCAAATCTCGATCGCCGGCCTGGAAGGGAATGCCGACTCTTTTCGGTGCGCACTAAGAAGATATGTAGCGGTGCGAGGCAGTAAGTTTGCAGCTGAAGTGCTGGATGGGTTGCTTCTACCTGGATTGCCAATGACACACGGCTGTCTCTCTTGGCCGAGATGTTCGGAGCATGGAAATCTCACGCCAAGGTTCGGCGCCCGCTGATGCACAAACCCGCGTCTAGTCCCAGAAACCCTTTGCCTCCAAACCCCGGTTTTGGTGCGAGCTAACCTCTGACTGGCAACCCCGGAGATTGCTTCTCAAGCCTCTGACCGCACCAAGCCCGGCTCTGACTCTACCCTGCGACAATTGCTCTTGAAGCAACTTGTGCCCCACAATTACCTTCTCCACACCTTACAAGCAACCATCCTAATTCCTCTACAGCCTCTACACGGTCTGGAGTGGTTTGGGTTTGGGACGCACGGAATCGAACCGAAGGAGAAGACTCGCCCAAACCGGCTTTTTGTCTCTGCTACGGCGCTTCGTCCAAATCGGTGAGATACGAGTACGAGCTGTCGCTCCTGAGCAGGTGGAGCTTGGGTCTTGGGTCTTAGTGGACTTTGACTACTTCTTGACTTGCTGCTGTCACCGACGACAGTCATCACCAGCATCACCGTCACGTTTGGAAAGCAATGCAGGCCAGCCACGAGGATGGGCTCGGATCAGATCTCCGGGATCGGCAGCCTAGACTCAGCGAGACTTGTAAAACAGAATGGTGCGACACTTGAACAGTGCCTCCTGAAGCTTGCATCAGGACATACCCAAAACATGATCAGATTGGCACATTTGAGCATGGACACATCTGCACGCTTCGCACCTCCGCGCAAGCGTGCAATAGTCATTACTGAAGACTTGCGACAGCATGTGCGGATATGTACATTCGCACCTAGTTGAACTGTGCATGCCAGTGTATGCACTCCTCACGGAAGTGGCAGCATTGGCAGCTCGTGCCTCACACCCCAGCCCTGCATCCCACTCAGAAGCAAGTTCTAGTTACTTGCAGGTAAGCGCCCAATCATCATGAACAATCTCAAAGAAGGCTTCGGTTTCCCTCGCATTCTTTGAGCTCGCAACGCTTTCGCCGTCCCTGTCCTGCAAGCAGCCCCATGATTTTCTTATGGTGTATAAATGTTATCTGATTTGCTTGATGTACCAATATTCCGGCTAATATAACTTAATTGGACAACCAGTCATCCAAATTCCACTTGATCATGGAATTCACATCCACCAACCTGTTCCTGATGGCAATGTTATTGTATTTTAGGGGTTTGACAGGAGCGAGCCCGAACTTCCCGCGAACCCGCGGCTCCTGGCCGCAACGGCACAGCCCCGCCCTGCCCGCCGCAAGCCTGGGGAGGTTTGCGTGGGGAGCAGCTTTCCTGCAGCGGCTCGAACTCTCAGCGCAGCAGTGCGGCCCTCTGCTTTTGCAAAACCGCCGAAGCCCAACAATCTCCAAACACTCTTCTTTCTTTTCACGCATCATCATCATCATCATCATCATCCACTGACTTTCGCGCAAGGCTCGAAGGAAGGCTCGGAGGAGATAGGAAAGCCCTGAACTCACCTAGACTCATCGGAATCCAGAGAACCAGATCGAAAGTGGATCAGGGACACGAACGATTCGCAAGCTCCATCTTCCTAGGGCGATGGAAAACGTTTGCCCGTGCTTTGAGTCTGGGGACGGCACCCTCCCTGCCGAGAAGACCTTCTCGGGCATCTCACGCCTGGCACTCTGCTATGGACCGTGGCTGCAGCTCTACAAGGGCCGGAGGCTTTGGAAGGTTGAAAGGCACTTGTTTCTGCTTTCCAGCGAAAAGAAGCACCGCAGGAAAGTGGGGCGTGTGCTGCACGAATCTCCGCAATGAAAGCCCTCTCAGGAGCAGGCCGCATGTAGCGGTCACCTGACATCTTCACGGGCATCTTTCAAATGCTGTGACCCCCTTAAGGCCCTTGAGCCCTTAAGCAGAGCTTGTAGCCCCCGGAGCCTGCGCAGAGGTCTACCGTCTCACCGTAGTGCCGCTCCAAAGAGCTCTGGAAGCCGGGACTTCGCAGCAGCCTGGCAGCAGAAACCCCAAAAAAGCCAAAAGCAACCCCTACCGACAACCCCAAACCCGAACTCGGACGTGATCAGATGACACGTAGCTTAGGAACAAGCTCAGGGATGCCAATGGGATGCGCGTCGTGCTCTCATTTCGTGACTGAGACTGCCGTCTACCGGACAATGAACGAGTTTGCAGTGTGTCTGTTCATACCATCTTGCTGTTCACTAGTCGCTTCGGTCATGCTGTTGCGACAAATGATTCGCAGGATTGAAGCCAATTCGAGTGGCCTCTTGGGGGACAGCGGTTGCATGTCTGTGCGGAGGGTTATGTACATCTGCAAGCATGGCGCATAACAGACGCAGATGTGTCAAGACACTGACTGACAAAGACCCCCAAAAGCAGTAAGCTAAACGATGTGGCCCAATGAACAATGAAACAACGACTTGCGTCTCTGCATGTACAGTTTTCTTCGAAGCAAGCACTTGCTTGTACTGCCTCTGAGCACATGCGGACTCCAAGATTATGAGTGAATGCATGTTTGTGCGAGCATGTGAAGCAAGTGCTGACTGCATGTATGCTCTCCGTTCCACTGTGGTAGTGTGTCTTGTTTTTGTCACTCGCACTCGGCAGGCAGGCGAGGTTCAGTGTGTCTTGTTGCATTGCAGCCTGTTGTTCATCGGGCCGAGCCGCGCACTGCTGTGCACTGAATGATAGGTTGCGAGCAATGAGACTGTGATATGATGCATCTTGTTTTGTAGCTCGCCGTAGAACTCTTGTTACAGCATGCATGTGGTGGTTAGTAGGCTTTGCGTTTGCTGTATGGGCAGCAAGACCAGTCGAGCGTCATACAACCTACCTTGAGGCTTCGAAGCATGAAGCGGCCTTGCATAGATGGCACTGACATGTGACATGTAATCAGCGACTGTAGTTGGCTACTGCATTGACCGCAACGTAGGGGTGCCAGTAGGCCTGTGCATGTGGCTGCCTTCAGATTTCAGGTGCGGCTTTCGTGCTCGCCCACATGTATGGCAACTTTGCCTGTAAACTGATTTCACGCGAACAGAACAGTTCACACGCATCTTCTGACATCCTCTGTACCAAAACCTGGATTGTCAGTTTCAGAGCAAAGCCCCGCGAGCCTGGAGCGCAATTGCTCCCAGAGAGGAGGTGCCTGCGACTTTTGGCCGAAAGTGGCTCAGGGCCGTGCAGCAATTGGCAATCCTCCTCTGAAGACTCTAAGTCCTAAGTCGAATGGCAATAGTCAAGTCCCAAGTCATCTAATGACAATGCCATCTCAGTTGAACGCTGACCGTACCCACACTTGCCACACCCCAGTGGGCTCTGGGCATGACGGAGTGACAAGAGCAAGAGCGGCAAACTTCAATTACTAATTCTGGTTTGCAGTGAACCTCGGCGCGTGGAACGGTGCGCAGGTGCACCGCAGCTACACCTCATACCGCGCAGTTGCATGCTGCTCAACCCATGCAACAATCACGGTACTTGTAGCGACTGTCATGTTGCGAGTGCTGCAAAGCGTTGCGTCTTTGATCGACTTCGGGTGGGCCAGGCTGGATCTTCCAACACGCGTAGACCCTGGACCTAGACATTGGACCCTGCACACTGTTGAGGCCTCCTTGTTGCAACTGATCCGCTGCATCCTGACGCCGGCCGACAACTAAGCAGAGTGCGTCTCTAAGATTTCTAAGGATGTTTCTTGTTCTCTAGACTCTACAGCAAGTAAGTCTCTTCTCTACTCTGCTGTTGCCCTGCAATTCTTGAGATCTCCCTCTGCTTCTGGTATAGCCCTTCACAAAAAAAGGATCCAAACTGTATACAATTGGGATGCCATGCAAGCCCCCCGCTTTTCGGACTGGCCTCGAGCTGATCCAAACAGTCGTCCTCGCCGACTTGCCATGCATCAAAAGGTTTACCCCCTCACAACTCGGACTTGCCAGAGTTTGGCATTTGAGGTCTCAGGGCTTGGGCGGCTTTCGACTCGCACACTCGCACTTGGCAAGAACGGCTTCGAACGGTCTGAGCTTGCTACCCTAACATGCCTATCAGTTCCAGCGTGCACCTGCGACAGCCTGTAGGAAGGGTTTGGCGATGTGGGCATTGCCTCCCTTGCAAATGCCGCCTCTTCCGACGCCTTCTTTGCTATGCAAGCTCTGGGATTCAACATCAACCGTCGCCACAGCGCACGAACGTCGACGAAAGAGATGAGAGTTGGAACCGCTCTGCCCTTTCAAGCCCTCGCCGGCCTTCGTATCTCGGAAGGATCTCGGGCTCATGGAGTAAGTTCCCAACGAGTACTCGCCTGGCGCTCGAGCTCGAGCGGCGGAGCTTCTTGCTTCGCCATTGCGAGAGAGAGAGAGAGAGAGAGATTGTATATTTATACATATGCCATATGCTGATATCTGTTCTATTTTTATATGTATATATATATATGTGTGTGTGTGAGAATGCTGTACCTATAATTAAGTACATATACTTATATATATATATATATATATACATATACATATACATATGTATGCAGCAAGAGATCTGACCTGGTCTTCTTATCGTATCAACATGCAAAACCTCAGCCATGTCCAATCATGTGCATGCTCAGAGCTGACCGTCAGCATCATCGGTGTGCAGAAAGTGATTGACATGGTCCGGGTGGAAGGTCACGAAGGACTCGTACACGCCAATGCACATCTCCTCTGGTGAAAGACTCTCGCTGCTTCATGACAACTCCCCCACATTGCAGCCTCCGACTCCTACAGCAAGTCAGCCCCGCCGCCGAATGAACCCCTTTTGCCTCGGACACGCAGAGGACGGTGTGAGCAACACCCCCGCTGAACATGTAGACCTGATTCTGCTCAAGGCGGAAGCCTCTGCAAAAAAACTTTCAAGTTGGGGATGGACCCAAGAGGCCCTGGCTCAGCCCCCTGCGTCGCCTGGCCGCAGCAGCGCCACCTTGGCGGCCTGATGAAGCGCCTCGCCGGATGTCAGGCTCAAGGGAGAATGCAAGGCAGGCCGAGATCCGAGATCAGTCCCAGCCCTACGGCAAAAGGCAAGTGGGATGACTGGCACCTAATAAGCGATGAATCGTGAAGGGGAACCGGAGCTCTGGAATGAACACGAACCAGCACGTAGGACTGCATCGACGCGAAACAACGCACAAATTGATCTGCAGGAACCAGCCCACTACATCTGCATCGTCTGCTCAATTCACGCACTGGTGCGGGCCAGTGCCGCACGAGTGCAAAACTGAACAATCCAGGAATCCATGAACATGAATGGACGAATCCGCGATGTTGGCTTTGATTACAACAGCCTCACTTTTTGGTCTGCTTCTGGAAAAGACACTGCGTAGCTTGGGTTCCCTGGCCTGAAGCTCTCGTGGCTGAAGTGGAGGCACGAACAGCCTGAGTGCACCAGCGACAGGTAATCTTTCGGGTGGTGAGGATTCAAGCTGGCGAAGAGCACGCAAACACCAACCCAAAGACCAACATGAAACTACGGAATCTTCCTCTTGTGCACTCTCAGAAAAGTCGAAGTGTGCATCTGCCAAGTTCTGTATGGCCGGAGCACACATCATAGAATTCCAAGGCCACCTGCTACCACAAATGAAAGGTCTTTGTGGATCTACAATGGCGCAACGGGGTTGACACATGTTGATGCGATGCCGGCTTCTACACAGTCTACTGCCTGAACGAGTTGGACTCATCGACCGAAACTGCATCACCGAATGCTGGGGCAGTGCAGGCCTGTTTGCTGCATTCACCTTTGGGCCATGCAGCTGCGAGCTTGTAGCCCTGCCACGCGGTGCTGTCGGGGCTGATGCTCCACGAAAAAGCTGCATTGCAGAGGCACGCTTCGTGTGTTGGAGTTAGACTTGCGGAAGCTACACCATATGGGTCGACAAACTGGTGACTGGTAGGTACAGTATGAAGTGGGCCTTGTGGCCCCAGCCAGCATCAGTCAGCTTTTCAGCTCGAAAGTCGCATGCCAGAAGCTGCTTCATCCCAGTGGCAATCACAGCCCAGTGAAAATTTAACGGTTTGACACACATAGCAGCGCGGCCTTGTAGTTCCGACCGACATTGCTCCACAAGACCTGGCCGAAGAAAAGAATGAAGCATAATAAGGCTGACCACAAACCATCAAAACGCCTGTCCAAGATCCTGCGCAAGTCCCGCCTGATCCACGTGAAGGCCTTTGCCGCTGAACCTGCCGCCAGCAAAGAAGCCTTCGTCGTAACCTGACCACGGGAGTGGCGGAATGTTGTGGCAGTATTGCCTCCAACATCCTCCAACAAAGCGAACATCACAAGACCATGGCTTGCCGAATCCAGGGAAGCGGCGATCCCAATATAGCCTTGGGTATCTCACCGACTTCCTATCACGAAGCATTCCTTCACGGAAATATGCCGAGTTGGGGTCGCGACGTCCAGCTCACCAAGGGCCCAAGCACGTCCTCAGTTGCTACTTTTTCGTAACATGCTTTGGTGGCAAATTTTGTCGTGCACATCTTTTCCACATGGCACACTGACACACTGACACAGATCTGGGAAGTGAGCTTTGACGTCTCGCTGGCAGATCGTCTTGACCTGATGCACAAGTCCAGGTGAGCATAAACAAGTTTCATGAAACTTTGATGCGATGCAGCCAACCGATTTCCCTTGCCGACACCTTGAATGTGGTTGATAAATCGAAACCGAAGCTCCAACGACGACCCTGCGCATCGTCACGCGGAGCCTTCTCACCACCAATGGGATGCGGCGCTTCTTGCTTTAGCCTGCATGATGCTTCGGAACCAAATGCAACGCGACACCACAGCGTTGGTGTGCGTCCAAGCACTTGCCGCCGCCAAATACTACTCACATGCTGTTGCAAGCGCCGCTGGCATTTGCTGCCGCGCCAACGTGCACCATGGCGCGTTGCCGCAGCCGACCATGGGAACCGGGTGCACTCGCCGGGCAGGAACTCGCTCTAGGGCCTCGAAGGTGGACCACGGTTGGGACGCGACGGGGGCTCGTCGGGGCGTGCGAGGCGAAGGCTGCGAGCAGAGCGATGCTCTTGCCCGGCGCTATTCGCCCGCGGCCAACATGAACCGCTCTGTCAAGCCGCGTCCGAGCTGCACCGCGACGATGCCTCGCTGGCCTTCTTCGACGACCTCCTTACATCGTGACGGTCCCAGAACGTGCCCGGGACGCCCTAGATAGCTCCACACGGGCCGTCGAGACCCATTGCGGCCTTGCCTCCATCTTCGGCAAGACCAATGTCTTCGTGCTCGAAAGGCGGGCCCCTCCAATCGGACACCCCGATTTTGTGCCCGACATGCCGCCCAGTTCTCAAGCACTCTTGCCATCCCAAGCTGGACCGGAAGCAGGCGCTTGGCTCGCAGCGATCCCGACGGAGCCGGCAACAACACTCCCACCACACGCTATGCAGATCGCCTTGAGGAGCCGCCTGCGGCAGGCTCTGCCGTTGCATCGCCGCTCCTGTGGGCCATCCCATGGCGTGGGGGGGACCGTAGACCGCTTCTGCGATCACAGCGAGAATGGGTGAGGGTTGCCCTGGAAGCAATGAGGTCGGCAGGCCATAATGTCGTTCCACAGCAGCGGCTGGCCCAATCCACAGCCAACAACGTTGCCGCGCAGGACCGTCGCGTCGCCGGTTCGACCTTGTCGTGTGTGGGGCGCTCAGCAGCGGGGGCGCGCAACGCTGCGACGCCACGCTAGTTTCCCCACTCACACGCTCGGGTCACCCGCAGCCGTGTGCTCCGGCTATCGACAAAGCCGCCTAGCGAGTGGCTGAGCGCCGCAAGCGCGCCGCATACCCGCTGGGCGGGCCGCGGACGCTCGTTGTGCTCGGCGGTCGGCGGCCGCCGGGGCCCACCGCCTCGTGCAGGGATCTCGTGCGCCTGAAGGCCCTCGCCCCGCCGGCCATTCGCGCGAAAGCCACCGTGGCTTGGGTGCGGCGTTGGTGGAGCATGTTTTTCTTCCTCGTCGCGGTTCGGCCAGTCGCCAGCACGGCTCTGGGAACCGGCTGACTACAGCCGCTGCAACTGGAGGCCGGCAAATGGCAAGGGACGGAGCCGCTTGCCATTGAAGCCTTTGAGCGCAGGGTTTGTGGAAAGACTTTACGATCCGCCTACTTTGCAGGGAAACGTGCGAGGAAAAAACAAATGCAGTGGTGGGTGCTGCTGCCTATTTTTTTATTTTTTTTTAATTTTTTTTATCACGCACCTTTTTGCTACTGCACGTGACAGAAGTCCGGGTCCCAGTGCCAACTGCAGCCTACGGCAACCACTCGCGACTCACGCACGGGCAGGGAGGCGGCTTGGCTCAGGAGCCTCCTGCCAGCGAGCGTCTGCGAGAAGCTCGTGCAAAGCTGGTGGCGGGCCAGCAGCACCAAGCTCCGACTGAAGGGGTAGCTCAAGGAAAGTGGCAGCGAGCGCACGTTGCGCCGCTACGGAGATGAGTCCACTTTTTTTTTTTTTTTTTTCCTCGGACCTTTTTGCAAGTCTCCCGGCGCGGTCCCAGTGCAGCAAGCTACCGGAACCAACCAAAAGTCCAGAACCAACCAAACCCCCAACCTCCTCCAGCGGAGAACCCAGGCGGCTTGGGCGGTGCTGCGCAAAGCGGCGGGGGCACCTGCGGCCCGCGCCCGGGCGAGGAGGCGAACAAAGGCGGCAGCTTCCTCAGCCCAACGTCCACCGACCTCGAGTCCGAAAACGACAAGGCGACAGCGTCGGCTGCGGTCGATCTCGGGGTACGTCTGCCTGCGTTTGCGCCGCGCAGCACCGCGGACGGCCGAACCCGGGTGACGTTCTGCGCCGTCATGCGGGCGGCCATCTCTGGTCACTGGGCTGACGAGCGTCGCGTCCACGGCAAGTTGTGCGCCGTGCCAAAGCGGGAGGCCGTTGCAGACGACCTCGATGCGCCTCGCGTCCTGGACCGGCACATCGATGTTCATGGCGGCCAGCGCGACGTTGCGCCCGACACGCGCCCCGGCTTCTTGTATGGCTTGTCTTGGGCTTCGAAACTGGCAGCTAGCGTGGGGACTCAGCGGATGGGCGCCAACTTACAGGAAGGCTGGCCCTAGAACAGCCGCTCGAAGAGAAAAAAACTCGCGCGACCTCGCGCAGCTTGCCGAGGAAAGCTACGCGGGACATGGAATCGCAAGCGTTGCTACCATCTAACGCCACGAGGACCGTGTCTGGGCGTGTAAGGACAATGGCACGGCAAACGCATCCGTCGAGCGCGAACTGGTAAAGGGCCGAATAGCATTGTTAAAGATATGGGTATTTACAGTCACTCACACACACACACACGTGGGTACCCGTCTCCGAAAACATGGCTCAGACTCAGTGGCGACCCAGCTGCGGACGGAAAAAGGAGTGCGCAAAAAAAAAACACCCATTGCAACCACTCCTTGGCGCCGGAGTTCGCGCCCCGAGGCAGCGAAAAACGTTGCCCGCGGGCTGTGCCGCGCACCCCTCCGTCGAGTTAAAGAAGACGATAGCAGACCCAGCACCGCCGAGGTCGTGGTGCCGCACAGCGCCACTTACTGGGCAGTAACGCTTGTCAATGAGGCCGAATGAGACCTGGCTACCAAACCAACGGCCGGCCAAAGTCGCCTGCCGTTGAAGCCCTGAAAACGGGGCTGTAGCGTATTCTGTCCTCTGTCGGGTAGCCTATTCAGCTGCGACCGCGGCTGCAACCGCTTTCGCTCGGCAGCTCGAAAAGTCCGATGCAAAAAAAATCCACTGTGCAAAAGTTGTTCACAGCATTTGCTTTTGCGAGCTGGCATCCTCCTCTTCCATACGTCATTGCGTGCATCTGGATCGCAGCTGCAGGGACTGTCGTCGCGAACTTACCTGTTCCGACCGCGCGAGTGGTCCACATGAAGGTGCTCAGCAGCCGGTTCGATCCCGGCAGTGATCTCCTTCACCCCCAGCGCCTGTCAGCAAGGACCTCATGTAAGGCAGGCATCGGCATCGGTCCCTCGCCCAATTCGGCGGCAGGCGGAGTTCGAGGAGCGTGGCTGCGTAGGCGCGCTGGGCAGCGACAGCCAGCAGTCCGGACCAGCGGGCGACCAGGGCGACCGCGGTGGACCGCAGGTGGGCCGGTACCGAGGCTGCCCGATGGCCGGCAAGGAGGCGCAGGAACTGCACCGCCTCGGTGCCAAACCTGCCGCCAACTTCGACCCATGCCAGAGAGGCAAGCTGTTCGCAACGATTTTGTTTTTTTTTTCCGCGCCTTTTTGCGTCTGCTCGAACTGTTCCAACGCCGTCTAAACTACCCCTCTTGCACTATCGGAGCGGCAGCCGACTGGGGGCGCTCGCATCCGCAAGATCAAGCACGTCGCCAAGTGGAAGCACGTCAGGCGCTCCAGGCAGCGGCGGCATGGACCAGACTCCAAGCGCAGAGCTGGCGACGGCTCGCTGCAGGGCTACCGACAGCACACTCCACCAGCGGCGTGCCCAGCCTTGGGCTGCGGAGGCTCGCAACGGCGGCGGGGCTCGTTGGACCCGGAGCCGGAGCAAAGTACGGAGGAACTGCTGACACTCGTCGCTCCAGCGCCCCCCGACTTCAGCAGCGAGGACAACGAGCCGTTGAGGCCCGCCACGGGTGAGCTCCGGGTAGCGCGCGAGTTTGCGTCGTCGCGCCGCAGCAAGTGCGACTCCCGCCCGCGCGTGAGCACCCGAGACGGGGCGACCAGCACGGGTAAGTGGGGACACCAGCGTGGCGTCGCAGCACAAGGCCTCGCCATTAGTCGTCGCTCCGTAGACAACGAAGTCGAGGCGGCGACGATCGTCGGCGTGGACTTGCGGCGCAGTAGTGCGCGCAAGCCACTGCTGCGGGACAACCCGACCTTCCGGGCCAACAGCCTCGCGAGCGACGTGCACCCAGGCTCGCTCAACAACGAACCCGCGTCTTGGCAACAAGCCGGTCCGGGGGCAGGCGAGGTGGTGGTCCCCGTAGGCATCGACTTCAGCTCCACAGCCATGGCGGCCTTCCGCGCCGCAGTGCCGGCCTGTTATGGGCAAGCGCAGCCGCAGGCGACGCCTCAGCGCGAGGTGCATGAGGTCGGGCGTGAGTGTAGTCGCCGCATCAGAAGGGATGGCCGCCAGCCACATTCCCGCATGCGGACCGGACTGGGAGTGAAGGAGGGCACGAGCTGAAGGAGTCAAGGCTGGGAGCAAGTCGCGGTCTCGAAAGGAAGTGTGAAGTGCGAGAGCCGCTTGTCGCTGCCAGCCGGGCCCTCCAAACCCCAGCTCGCCGTCAGTTGTGGGGGCCACGGCGCCTTGAACGCAGGCAGCCCAGTCCGGTCTACGCGCCCAGCCAAGGCCAGTGAGCTGGCGTGCTGCGTCGGCGATTGCACGCAGGCACGGCGAGCCGCGAAGACGCCGAGCCCCCCGAGGCTCGGCGGCAGAAAAGCGACCTGGCGCGCAGCTGCCCAGTCGTCGCCGTCGCTGGGCCCCGGGTCGCCCAGCAAAGAGGCAACGACGGCCCAGACTGCAGCATCATGAGCGCGAGCATACGGAAGGATGTCTGAAACAGGGACGTCAAGATTCTTTTTTTTTGCATCGGACTTTTCGACCTGCCGAGCGAAAGCGGTTGCAGCCGCGGTCGCAGCTGACTAAGCTACCCGACAGAGGACAGACTACGCTACGCCCCTTGTCAGGGCCTCAACGGCAGGCGGCTCTGGCCGGCAGGGGCCTCATGGTAGAGCAAGGTGTCCAGCGGTGGGCCATCGCAGGCTTCGGGCTGCAGGGGGTGCACCCAGCCGCCCAAGGCTGTGCTGGCGACGGCCTGCTGCACCGCCACGGACAACATGCCCCACCAGCGCCTCGCCCAAGCCAAGCACCTGACGCCGCTGCGCGGAGTGTGGGCGGGGCCCGGTGAGCTTTCAACCGGACGAGGTCCCGCACGAAAGTGCGAGCCTGCTCGTTCCAGCGTCCGTGTCGCGCCGTACACGACGAGGTCGAGGCGGCGCCTGTCTTCTGCTGCCACGCCTGGCGCCGTGGTGTGGGCCAACCATTGCTGTGGCACGACCTGCCCTTCAGCCCCCAGCGCCTCTCTCGCGACCCGGACCCACGTGCGCTCTACGACCTTGGCCCGCCTGGCCAGCAGGCCCGTGCGGGGGCAGGCAAGCGCATGGTCACCGAGAGCGTCAGGACTCGTTCATGTCTGCGAGCCTCACCTGGCGTGCGACCCTGGCGCCAAGCCTCACGACAGACTCGCGCTACGGCATGCTCCAAGGCCCTTACACGCACAGGCAGTGCGGTGGTCGCCGAGCGCGTCGAGCACAAGCCCTCCAAAGCGCTGAGCGAGTTCGGCACTGCTAAGGCTGGTGGACGCAAAGGAGCCCTTCAAGAATGCCTTGAGGGAACCCTAGCACCCTACTTAACGGCTCATGGGACTTAGTAAGTAAGGTTATGAGCAGGTTATAAGTAGGGTAACTCCACTTAGGGGACTTATAACCCCAATTATAACCTACTTACTAAGTCCCATGATCCTTTAAGTATCCTAAACTACCCCTTCTAGAACCCCTATATAGATCCCTTAAGAGGAGCCCTTTAAAGCAACCTACTTACTAAGTCCCATGAACCTTTAAAGCAGACCCCTAAAAGGTCTGGGACCTCTACGTCACGATGCTGCTCTTCTTCATGGCGTGCCTCGATTTGACCGAGGGAGGTAGGGGGGCGTCTCCTTGTTCGAGGCAGCTACGCTTCGCGCGAACGCTCGTGCATAGCGCGCTCTGCCCCACCACCACATTCCACCACTACAGTCGGCGACGAGAGGGAGGTGCAGCGAAGAGGCCGCTAGCGCACGCTCAGCAGCGACGGCAAGGATGCTGCTCCGGCAAGCACGCTGGCAGTACGTGCACTCGCAAGCAAGCAGCCCAAGGCGTCCGGGTACTCCACGCCCGACTAGGGCGACGGGAGTGGCGTCAGCCGCTAATGTGGGAGTCCATTATAGCCCTTTGCTGACAAGTGCGACGCGCCGTGCGTCGGGCACGGGAACATCAACGTTCCTGTCGGCGAGGCGCACATTGAGTGCAACCCGTGCCCCAGCTTCGCGGCAAACTCTCGCGGGTGGGGCGCGCAGCGACGGCCCTGGACGCAGCGCAAACGGCACAAGCGGGAAGCGAATGCGGCGCAAAAGCAGCACCCTGTAAAGGTCCCTGGTAATTGTTACATCCCCATGTGTCGGCATCACACGTGCGGCGGCTAGCATGTACGCCCGACTGCGACAACCGCAGCTTCTGTGACGCCGGAGAAAGGTTTGCAAAGCGCGTCTCGAGCCCGCGTTCGATACAGGCATGGGCGGCGGGTGGCGCTGCCAGCCCCACAAGCGGGCACTGTCCTCGTCGCTGCTGAAGGCAGAGCGGCTTGGAGCGCGTCCCCCTGTCTCACGCCTGAAGCAAGCCGCTGATTGCTGTGCAGCGGAAATTTTTTCCACACGAACCTCTTGTACCAACGTCTACCGCAGCTCGGCCCCGGTTGAAAAGCCCAACGCCAAGGCAACAGTCTATGGCAAAGAGCGGCAAACACGGGGCGCGCAGAGCGCATTCACGCCACACAGCTGGCGAGCGGGGGTTGGTGGTAGCTCCCCGTTCAGTTGTGCCAGCGAGGCGCAAGCACAAACATTTGGCTGCGAAATGACGCTGCAAAGGTGCAAAGTGAAAACCGAAATGCCGTCAGGCTGCAGCGGTTGGACCTGCACACTTCAGGGTGTCTGCGCTCTTCCGCTCGTCTTGCAGTGAGCAGGGCAGCGCGGGAGCGACCGCTGCCCCAGCTTCGATAGATAAACTCACAGCAGCACGCTCGCGGGGGCCGCCCCTCGCCCGCCGGAGTGTGGGCAGGCGGCGAGGTGGTCACCACGCGGCAAAGGCATCTGGCAGAAGATAGGGGCAAGCGCAAGCGAAGTCTGCGCAAGAGAGTGGACTCGGAAGAGCGGCGACTCCAACGACATCTCCGGCAAGGTTGGACGGGTTGTAAGAACGCGCGCAGCACGAGGCCCAGCTGGCGAGTCCAGCACGGTGGCCGAGGCAGCGTCGGTGTCACGAAAAAGGATCCCTGAACAAAAAAATTGTCAACGGCTTGGGACGCCGGGCGCTGCCAACCAGCCGTCCAGAAACCAGGCTATGCAAGGCTCGCACCATGTGAGCAACAGCGGCAAGCGCGCACCTGCAGCACGGGAAGCGTGTCGCGGCAGGATGCCTGAACGCAAGCCAAGGCCTCCGAACCTGCTGGCGAGCCGGGCAGCAGTCATTGGCCCCTCCGGGCAGCGGTGGTCCGCAAAACCGAAGAGGGTGGCTCATGGTGGCCCGACATGCTGCTGCCGCCGCGGCATCGCGGCCAGCTGCATAGTCAGTGCGTAGTCGTCTGACATGTTTTGCGCATTTGTGTGTGATTCCGTGGTACTGGGCGCTGGGGTTACCTCACATCAGCTGGTGAGAATACACATCAATGCCGACAGACGCTGGTTTTGGGAGAATACACATCAGCGGGAAATTTACACATCAGAAGTACCTAAACCCAATGTAGACGCTTGTTTCAAGAAGCTCGCAGCTGGTAGGCCAAAGTGCCGGATTTGTTGCGGACGCTGAGGTATATACTACATTTGGAAGCATTCCACAATAAGAAAGCAGTGCGCTTGCCAAGTAGACGCTGGGATTTGGACGTCAACGCCCCGTTCTAGTGGGAGCTATCCAAGCCTCGAAACGAGCGGAAACTGCATGCACACGCTGGGTTTCAAGGAGCTTTGTCGGATCATGGTTGCAAACAGCGCCCTCACTATTGGTTGCAGCCCCCTCTCCTTCGGGAACGCACAGATTGGGGTTCACGGCTGACGGTTTGCAAACTACTCCCGAGTAACGCTGCTCCCACTGTCCGGCTGAACCGCAGGATCTTCAGCAACATGGTGGCACTACGCGAGTCCCGCGCGAGGTTGCGCGAGGTCCGCGCGAGGTAGGGGTCAGAAGCGACACATCTAAGAGGTTTAGCCTAGCTTGTACATGTACGGGCCGGTGTCCCTGCATATCTGGAGTTTTCAACGTCGCCACACAGCGCACTCCCACGATCTCCCACGCTTTACCTCGGAATCCCCATGTGCTTGCCGGGGTGAGATGTCTTCCAACTACATGTTCTTACGAGCCTGTAAGCGCTATCCCGCACTCGTGCGAAGATGAGCGCGCGCAAGCCCACTGACACTGACAGATGCGAGAGCGTGCTGCGGACGCCGAAGACTATGAAGGTGAAAATACAGAGCTTGATAAGATGATATAACGTTTATAATGCGTTCACCGAAATACACGCCTTGCAGATGCGTAAAAACACCCAAGTGATACGAGATAGCCCCGGGACCAAGTAATCGAACCGACTGTCAGGTTGCACGCTGTGTTGCAGGCGTCCCATTGCTGCACCCCAGAGCTACTCCAGGCGAAGGAGAACAAGTCATGATCGGAAACACACTCCACAGCGCGTGGAAACGTCGTAGTGAAGGCAGCTGCGCTGGCCGTGAAGGCCGGGGACAAGACCTGAAGCAAGTATAGTTGGCGCATGGTGCAGGGCAATAGCGCAGAAACAACCACGCTGCCTGCGTGCCAGGTGTGGCCTCGAGCAAGCGGTCTTAATTAGTTCGCTGGCTCGCGAAGCTGATGTGCGATGCACGGTTCGGAACCGAGCTGCCCCCAATCTCAAGACCAATCACAGTGAGCAGGCAGCGGTTGGACCTACGGCTCCATCATGTATACTGTTGGCGTTGCGACAAAACCGTTCCCTGAGAACTGGCGACACTCGGATCTGAGCGCATCCTCGCTAACTCGCCTTCCCAGCTTTCGCTTGTCGCTGTCCCGTTTTATTTTTCCGCAAACCTTCTTACCGACGTCCAAACCAGCTCGGTTCATGTGCAGAGAGAAGCCCAAAGCCAAGGCAACAGTTTATGGCAAAAAGTTGCAAAAGCGGCGAGTGGAGAGCGCATTGACGCCGCACGGCTGGCGATGGCTGGCGAGCGGGGGCTGGGAAGGCGAGTCGGCGAGGATGTCGCTCAGAGGTGATAGCTCCCCGTCAACATCGGCCATGCCAGTATATGCCAGTCAGGGGCAACATAACAGGCCGACACCGTCTTGCAAGAGCCATTGCTCGGTATGCGGACACCCCTATCTTTTGAGAAACGTCTGGGATCTTTGTCATCAGCTGCATTTCCCACTGCAGCACTACCCGTGTCAGCAAGCCTAGTGCTATCGGTTGCTTTTTGCTGCGGAGATCCATGCCGCTGTATCCCATCACATGTGGGACGCACGGTCAGCGAAGAAAATCATGGACAAACAATGGCAGCACTTGACTTCGCAGCGGTCACGTGAGGACGGCAAACACACCAACTGTGCCCGGGATTTCAACCACTGTGTGGCTCACAAAGCTACGAGCCCTACGTGTCAAGGCAAGTTTGCCATACCATCGTTTCAAGCGCTGGCAACATCTGAATCGCCGGCATCGCCCATGCACGGTTTCCTGTCGATGGTCGTTGACACAGCTAGCCACCGGAAGATTCCTCAACCAGTGAGCCGGGATAAAGCACTTGCTCCATACTGATGCAGGAGCTGTCCCGTCGTGCGCCGACACAACACGCAAATCGAACTGCGGCGACGCAAAGAACCGCTTGATTTCCGCTCAACAGGAGGGGGTGCCAGTGGCCTGGGCTGTCAGGATCTCGTCGCTGTCTGTTGCCATGGGGGCGCTAAGGTCTTTCGCACGACGATTGCTTCTGTTCGCGCACCGGCGCATGAAAGTCTATGCAAGTGCGCTGTTTTGCGGGAAGCCGGCGCCGCAGCAGCTCCACCCCCTCACGGGCGGCCTGCAACAGGATCTCTTGCCGCACTTCTTGCCGCTGCGGCGCCGTATGGTGCCGTGACGGCGTTTGAGCCGTCGCGATCGTCAATTAATCACTAGTTTGTTGCCAACAACAGCGACGTGAGATTGTGAAAAAGCTGGAAGAGTTTGTCACGGCTCATTTCAGCTGCTCGCCTGGCGCCCGCCCCGCTTGATGTACACGCAAATACCTATTTGGTTGCAGGAATCAAAAGCAGTCAGCTCAACGTGCGGAGTATGTCGGGAGCATTCGAAATTGGTTGCAGGTGGCAGGGCGATTTTGCCAGAGGGTGGGCACACCGCAAGGCGGGATGTTTCTCCAGACATTGCACGGCAGGGTCGGCGACAGCGCGATGTTCGGACTGGAGGGCAGTCGAATTTCGGCATTCGCGCAAGAGTCTGCGACACGTAGAATGTTGGGCCGTCGCGGCGCCCTGCATCACCAAGGTTTGACGCGCATCGTCCGGAAGATCAGCACTACGTCCACCGATGCAGGCGAAAACCGAGGCCACGGTTCGAAGTGCTGGCGATAGCAAAGCGACCTGCTTTGTGTCGCGAGAAGCATTGCGTCAGTCCCAGTCAGGATTACACCAACAGGCGAACTGCATGTTTATGCAGCTTCGCAAGATTCCGTTGTGTGACTGAAAAGGGCGCTTGCCGATGCTTGAAATTGAAAGTCTGCCTTGCGAGAAGAAATCGACTTGCAGCGAAACCTCCGCCGCCCCGGTGGATGTCCATGCCTCTCGTCAACGCCACGTTTTGAAGGGCTGGTGTGCGGGAGATGCGTGACACGAGGCCTGCGAAGATCTTCCTTCAAAAGAGTCTCTGTTGGCGGATTTTGGCCAAGCTGATTTGCGCGCTAACACATGTCACGCCGAGTGACACTGCTACACCTGCTGAGGGCGACAAAGCAAGGACACTGCACTGTTGGGACGCCGCCGGTAGCGGTCAACCACATTACATTCAATGTCCTGGCCATGGCGGATGGTGGATGGCGAGTCGCAGTGGCGCCGTCTCCCGGCCAGGAGTTGCTGGTTCGCTTCACGCTGCGCGTGTTCGAGAGGGCGAAGGCAGGGCGAGAGATGCGGCAGTGATATACCTTTTGCAAGCAGCAGCGACATCTTGAATGCCGTGAAAGCCATGACGGCTGGATGCAACTGCCATCATGGGAAGTGGGAGGGCGACGCGAGCTCCGCTTTAACTTACGTCACCGGCAACCAAAACGAAGCCAAGCTCAAGCGCAACAAGCCCTTGGGGCAGCAGACTCCAGGGTATCACTAGGATTTTTTTCCAGTCCATACGCCTGCTTATCCACAAGCTCGAGGTTGACAATGCTCCATTTTTCTCCCTGGGACTTGCGTAAGGTGCTCGAGTTCACCCGAACAGCATGCAGCCATTGTCAAGCAGAGCACTTGAATCTACTTGCGCAGCAAGATTGGATGATGCTATGTGCAACTCTTTACACATGCCATCGGTCTCAACCTCACAACTCCAAGCCTAAGTCCTAAGTCTTAGAAAAACCATACGCCCTAAACCTAAAACATCCCAAACCCTAAGCCCTCACATGCCAAACCGCCCAAACTGGCCTGAACCCACGACCAACCCTGACACCGCTTTGAGATGTCAGAGACGCTACGCCGCCTCATCTCGGCCACGTACAGAAGCTCAGCGTCAACCTCTCCGGCCTGCTAGAAAGAGAGGGATGTTGTACCTTTCAAGGGCTTTAGAAGGGTCGTTACTCTAGCACAATGAAGGCTTTATCGCGGGATCCTCTGAGCTATAGAACCCTATTGTAGATCCTTTATAGACCCTTTCAAGGATCCCTTGAAAGAGAACCCCTATTTCCATGGATCTCCGGCCTCCACCATCCTCAACGCTTCACGGATCCGCTTCCCCAGGTCTGGCTTGTCCTTCCGCAAGGTGTCCCGCTGCTGACCTTCTGCAAGTTGTGGTTATGGGCTTAGGCTGTAGGGATACTGACACGGAGCTTCGGGTTTGGGGTGACTTGCAACAGATTTTTCCGGGACCCTTGCGCTTGGAATCCACGTATTCCACATCAGCGCGATACTTCTCCAACATCTGGGCGCGACTCTGACATGCTGCTGGCAGGGCACAGGGCAGAGGGCTGATGCGGTCTCTCGCTCCGGGGCCTCCGGATTTTGCAGCAGCTTCTTCACGAAATCTTGCGCAGTGCGACCTGTGTGTGAAGAGATTCTGTGACTTGAAACTCTGTGTGCGTCCGCTTCGTCGCGGGCTTGTGATCGAGGCTTCGGCAGTCTCGCATGCACGATCGAACTTCAACCGGAATCGTGTCCTGGCTGCATGGCAGTGCCAGGGCACTGCAAGGGATTAAGCTGTCCTCGTAGCTCAAACCTAGGAGCTCCGTCCCGTTCGGCAAGATGACGAAATCCTCCGTGGCAGCGGCGGAGCGACAGCGGCGTTCCGTCTTCCGTCATCTTCCGTCCTCTACGTGTTCCCCCGTCAAGAGCTCTGACAAGAATTCCTCGGCCGTCGTGACATACCGCGGTCGTCTGGCTGGATCCTTCGCAAGGCTGATGACTACTTTGCCCTTGCTTCCTCCAATCTGGTCTTGGCGGCACTGACACTAGCACACATTCGTGCAGGTTCACGAACCTTTTGCAGGTGCTCTCGAGCATCAGACTTTGAATTTGATGTGCACAATCTGATTCGGAACATCGACCCCGCTCGTAGTTTTGGGTGTTGCACGCAGGGTCCAAAGACCGCATACTTTCGCAGGCCTATGTGTGCAAATGCATCATTCATTGGTACATAACTACGTTACATCCATACATGCCTGCATACATACGAAACTGCAACATAAGAGCGCACGATACCGGTAGGCAGAGCTGCACACCCATGGCATGCGTCGCAGCCTGGAGCAGCTCCTCCGGCCAGACACCTCCAGACAAAGCGCTGGCAGCTGGGGTGCAAGCTGGGTGCAAGCTGGGTGCAAGCTGGGTGCAAGCGTGCCAGCAGGTTTGCCAACAGACGGTGGACGTGACAAATGGCGACCCTGCCTCGAAGCATTGCGGGCACCGCCGTTTCCGGATCCCGCGCCCATCCCGCCGGGCGTCCTGGCAAAGGGGGGGAGCCACTCTGGTGGCGTTTTCCGCGGAAGTCTCACCTGGCCCAGCGGCCTTCCATATCATTTTTTGACAACCGGCGACGGAAAAAACACCTCGAGGAAGGAGGAGAAGGCGCCTGACTTGAGCCTGAGATGCGCAAAGCCTTCGCCATAGGCCCACCATGCTGGCACCTGCAAGATCCTTCTTGTTTTGAGACCCGGGTGGCGGGGATCCGAGCCAGAGAAGCCTCCAGAGAGCCCGAAGGCTTCGTGGCCTCTCAGTGTGGACGGCTTCGCTTTCAACGCGATCTCAAAACTTCGGAGTTGAGCCGTCTCGGAAGGCGTGCGCGGTCTGCGCGTCTGTGAGGGCATGCAGTGCGCTGTACAGACTAGATGAAGCCGCTGAGGGTCTTCGAGGTACTACTCTTGTGCAGATGAAGAGGGATCAGGGTTAAGGGCAGTTGGGGGGTCGAGGTGGATTGGCTTTTCTCTTTACCAGCGTACCTGTGCTTGTCTGATGTCCGGCCGCTCGCCTTTCGAGCTGGGCGTCTCAGGCCGGCGAGCAGCGCCTTTGCCATAGGAATCGCGAACTCATTTTTCTTGAGATATACCTCTGCTCATCATTACGAACCTCTGGCAAAGCTGCTGGTCGTCCGACACTGCTGCGGAGGGAGTGGCGCCACTCTCTCTCGTGCAATAACTCTTGGATATCATGGAGGGTGACAGGGTGGCCAATACTTGCGGTGCAGATGGCTCGTCGAGTTTCGGTGACGCGCATGGAAACCGCTACCCGGGATGTTCAATTACACTTAGAAGTGAAGTTGTCTGAACAGCTCTCACTGCATCATCAACAGGAATAGGGGCATTGATAGCGGGTAAATAGGAATCTTGCTTTGTGCTCCAGGCCGGCTTCTCCTTGCTTTGGCTTGGCTATCACTCGAACTCGCGAAGGATGTCGGGGTACCTTTGCACTAGGAGCGGTAGCTGAGTAGTAGCGGAAGCATGCACACAGCCGAAGCGACTGCCCGATGCAGTTATTGCGGCTCAACCTATTTTCAACGTGCTTGCAGACGTCCCGAAGCCCTTGGCCCCATCAGTGCGAATGCAGCCGTCTCCACTCACTGGTCCCACGGAATGCACAGGTCGCTCCTGAGATACGGAATTAGAGCTTTAGGTCTTGAGCGCTTGCAGGTTTCAGCTATGACATGGTCTGGCTTAGGTGCGAGTGCCGCAATGTTCACAAAAGCCACGGCTAAGGCTCCACTCAAGTTCTGGGCGGCTCACCCTTTGCCCTCGGCCGTGGATGCTACGACCAGGCCCACGATGAGGCCGTACAGGCCTAATGCCTCGAACAGCGCTTCGGACTGCGGGTTTGGGGAAGCTCAGCAGCTACGTCCCATCACTTTAAAGCAGCCCAAGGATTGAAGCAGGGCGTCCTCTGCGAAGATCAGGATCAAAATCATGCCGACGAAAAGTCTGGGCCTCGAAGCATTGGATATGGGACTGTGTCTCTATTCTCTATCAAGGTTGACTCAGTCAAGTGATCTCGTTGAGGTGCCGACTCCTGGGCATTCGCTCGCACTCCGGCATCTCCGACTACCCCAATCGCCATACCTCCCGACCGGCGGTCGGAAAGACGCTCATACATCATGCACGAGTCCCTCTCACGGGCCTGCAGCTAGCGAGCTCATGCCGACTGTCACGCCGGCCTTCTAAAGGCTGCAGACAAAGACAGGTGACGGGAATTGACATCTGAGGGCTTGAAAGGCATGAGGTCAGTCTCACCGGTAAAAAACCTTCGGCTTCGGGCGACCAATGCGACGATGTAAGTCCCGTAAATGCAAGTCTTTTCCAGAATAAACGTTGAATCCGGAGGCATTCGGCTACCACGTTTGCTTTCGACTTCCGATGCAACATCGAAAAGCGTTGACCCACGGCCCACCACGGGCCCCCTCAGTCTTGCACAACTTCCCTTCCCCACATGAAAAGGATCCCAAGCCCTCATCAATTTATGCTTTCACACTCGAACTTTCTAGATGAGCAATGATCAGCGTTCTTGCACATTTGACAGCTGTCCACATTTTCCGCACATACGTGCCACATTACCTCATCGCCGCCTCATGCACAATATGCATTACTACTACTGCCGCTTCTACTGCTGCTACTTCAACTACTACTCCTACTCCTCCTCCTCCTCCTCCTCCTCCTCCTCCTCCTCCTCCTCCTCCTCCTCCTCCTCCTCCTCTTGCTGCTGCTACTGCTAGTGCTACTGCTAGTGCTGCTACTACTACTACTACTACTCCTCCTCCTCCTGCTACTACATCGCACTCCGAAAGGCTTCGCTGCCATTTCCGGCCGGTTCGGGGCCCAGAGCAACGGACTGGGCACCCGGCCGCCAGGTGCGCGTAGCCGGAGTAGGACTCAGCGGAGGCTCACGAGTCTGGGGCTCTACGAGCAAGGTCTCAGTCTCCCTCTCCCTACCCTTATAAGCCCTAAACTCTGTACCCAAGAGAACGGACTGAAACCCTGCAGCCTAGAAGTAGATCCCTGCAAAGATCTCGACTCGACAGGGTCGGTCCTTCGGAAGAAGATGACTTGACTCAACCTCTGCGACTTTCAGAAAACAAAGGACCCCATTTGACGCCCTATTGCAAGTAGTACGATCCTGTAAAATGTAAACAGGACCACAGCACCAGAGAACCCTGGAAATCAATGGGATCCCTGTTGCAAGATCCCTTACGTACTTATTAGAGCGCACTTATATATGGGCTTTCCCCATGGTAGGCACCAGGCCGAGTAGGAGGGAGCATGGATCTTGCCTCTCAGAATCAAGGATTCCAAGGAGCCGCAGACACCAGGAACTTACAAGGGCCCAAAGCGGAAAAATCTCCGTACCGTGGCTTCTCTGGGTGCCTCCACAGTGGCTCATCGTAAACTAGAGTGACATGTTTGGGAGCCGGACCTTGAGGTTGTTCTGTGCCCAGAGAAGCAGACATTGTCTTGGAAGGCTTTGGTGAGATAACGGGGTTGGTATATTGCTAGCACCTTGGAAGGCATGGAAAAAGTGGGCCCGTGGGTGGGGGGGGAACTGGCACTGCGCTACCTGGAAAGACTGGGCTGGGCTTGGAGAAGACTGGCTGCTGAGGGTGCTCGGAAGTCTGAACGTGCACAGAATCGACAAGAACAACTCGCCTCAAACTGTGAGAACACCCCCGACTCCAACCCCAGAAGCTCGGGTGCCCGCCGTTGATAATCACGCTAGTGATTAGCCCGTAGATGCCAAGCCTAGGCTGTTGGCCACAACCCAAGGGAAGCTCCAAAAAAAGGCTGATTGGATTCTGCTACTCCTTTGACTTCAAGAGGCATCTCTGCCGCACACCACTGCTGGGTGTCGGGCACACCTGCCATGACCACTGGGATGATGGACCTGAACGGTTTCGGTGTTGTTTGGGGAACCCCGACTCAAAGCTCTCTGCGACTGGACCGCACGCCGATTTGGAGGACAGAAAGTTCGAGACCGGCCGGAGCAAGCCGCACCGTTTCTCCAGCCGGTACTGCAAGCATTATGCAGCAGCCCTCTCCACGGGAGCCTCATGACCATGTCTGGTCGCATAACCTGGCAGGTTTGGGAAGGAAGTGCTCATGATCGCATGACTCATAGCAACACGTTGCAATGCCGTGGTTGTGAGCTTGGCGAAAAAGACGCGACGCCCTTGTTCGCTCGCCGAGTTCCGGACGCCCAAGTTGGCGATGCCGACCCCACTCTTGGCGGTGCCGTAGGCTGCACCGAGGTTTGCCAAGACCTCGGGTTTTGTAGGCTGATTTTCGAGCTGGCTGCTGTGGTGTTCCCTTCAAAGAAGTAAAGGGCTCCGAGGAGGAAAGGCTCCTTTGAGGGATGTGTAAAGCTCCAGGCTTAGCGAGCAAATGCACGCCTCCGGAAGCTTGGCTTGCAGCGCAGAGGTCAAACCCCACGCTTGTGGTTGTTGTTCCACATGTGACCATGAGACTTCGACTTCTGTTTCGTTTGTTCTCAGCGCTCCGAACGACAATACCACTCTCATGTATCTGCAAAAACTAACGAAGGTTTCCGCGATTTGCAGTTTCTCCCTGGATTCTCGTCACTTTTCTGGCTGCTTTCCGACCGTGATGTACATGAGGGCTTGAAGTAGGAAGCCCAAGCCAGGCGACTGCATCTAATCCCTCCGCAAGTCTTCATGGAATCCCTCAGCCCAACGCCCCAGACCTCCTGCTACCGCGGCCCGCTCCATATCAGACAGGTCACGATGGCACTGCTGACCCCCAGCATGCCAAAAAAGTTCGCCGACGGATCGCACCTTGGCAGTCGCACTTGGATGCGGAGCGCGACTTTTCCTGGCGATGCCGTTTTAGCCCTAGTCCAAGTTCCAGAATGCTGGGCAAGGCGAGTTAACAAAGTCCAGGGTCTGAATCAACTCTGCACATGCCATCCTTCAGACATGTTGCGAGAGTTCCTGTCACGTCCATTCAGCTCAAGTTTCGCTGCCGAGATGAGCTTATTATGGAGCCAACATGGCTCTCGCTCGCAAGCCTCGTAACGAGGCTTGCAGATTGGGAAGAGCGCGAAAGGCTCTCGGAGTCGAAGTCACGTCTTGAGCTCACCACAGCAATAGCCGCAAGGCCGCAAGCCGCGACCGCAAGATCAGCATGGTCGTCGTCGTAAGGGCACATGATAGTAGCTGATAATACCAGCAGCAGGAATGCAAGGGGTGGCAACGAGTGCGATGACATGCCCTGCTAGCCAACAGTAGCAGCAACAACCAGAATCTTGTTCACTCGGAATCCTACGACCTGGAGCTGCGGATGTGGCGCTCGAAGGGGAGAAAACCATTTTTTCTGGAATCATGGATGCTTTACCTATGCACCGTCTGGTTGGGCATTTACCGCGCGTATGTGAGTGAGTGTTCTGCATTGGCACGTACGTACCCTGACACATGGCGACTTCTGATACGCTTACCACCCGAAGCGCCCTAAAAACCCACTCCTCCAGCATCCTGTCTTCGGAGGCCACTCGCCCGCTCCTCTTTTTGGGGGCCCGGCATGATTTTCTCGACCATCGCGCTGGGTCTAACCTCCCATAGCGGGGTGGGCGGTGATTGCATGGAATTCCCGGCTGCTGGGACCTAAATGGTCTTATCTTTGGAAGGAGCTAGGGGCACAAGAGAGGTGCTGCCATCATGTTTCTTCACTTCTTCCACTTTGTAGCAGGGCTTCAAGACCTTGATCGACATGCTTGGCTCTGGGCCCTCCCATGTCGGCCCTTGCACCCCCTACTTTTGATCCAGTGGGCGTCTTGTTCCTTAAAAGCTCTCCTCATGCGGAGACAGGAAAAGGGGCAGGTCACAAACACATCCCTTGAGGCATGGTGGAAAAGCCTCCCTAAGAACAGCTCCACTTTGCCCTTTAACTTTAATTACAGGGCGTCTGCTCGAAGGTCAAGTCATAATCCTCTTCCGTCATGTCTTTCCCGTAGAGGTCCGGATACCTATATGCAAGGGCTCCCATCTTGGGTGCATAGCTGAAGATAAGGAGCGTCGCGTCTGCAGGGGGCCCAGGATTGGCTTCTTCTTTGTTGAAAGCAAAGAATCGATACTTCGTCGGGCTACAGCTTCTGTCAAGAGTCCAGCTATTGTCTCCGGACCGTGCTACGTCATAGCCATTCCCGATGTAGTTTCCGACTCCACTGTTTGGAGGGTCGTTCCAGTTCTCGGTATTGGACAAGACTTCCACCTGTTCAGCCTTCGAAGTGGTCTCCGAGCCGGAGGAACACTTCAGACCCCTCACGACTCCCGTGATGGTCCCCTGGCCGTTCAGTGCATTGATGAAGGAGAACCTCAGGCAGACAGTCGACGTCCTTGGGCGAAGTGCCCTCCTGCGCCACCTTCTGAGTCCACGGCCTCGGCGTCCCCAGCGGTGCGCCGCTTTGGGCCATCTTTTCGCCACGCGGCCACGGCCGCGGCTCCACCCGGAGCGCGAGCGCCTCTGCTTCAAGTGCTTCTGGGGCATCCAGCGCTTCCAGGCCCAGTCCGACTCCACGGAGCCTGCGCTGCCTTCCTCAAGTCTCTCGGCCACCTGGTTCTGGTTCTCGCTTGTGAGCTGCAGGGCAACCACCTCGTCCAAAACCTCCTCCGTTGCCTCTGCCGAAGAGCATCCAGCAGCGTCTGCCGGCGCAGAGGCCAGGACGAGCACCGGTGCACGCGTGGCCCCAGAGACGACCGCCGCCCAGAGGACCGCAACCAGCATGGCGCGCGCAGAGTTAGGTCTGCAGAGGTTCGCTCTCGGATGGAAGGCCCTCCCTGGGCCCTCCCTGGGCCTTCTGGGCCTCTGAGCCTTCTGGGCTGCCGCCGAGCTCAACTCAGGCATTTGCAAACACTGCTCTGCTGAGGCCCGAGCTTTGCAGCCGGTGACACAAAAGGGAACCCTAAACCCGCTCTACGGAGCTCTGCAAGGCGCGACGTCGCCCTTCTACTGGAACCTTCGAGCGCAGCCGAGCCAAGGCAGCCACGCAAGGAGCAAAGAGATGGAAAATACAAGTCTGAACGACTCTCTCTCCCTCTCTCTGTCTCGCACAGTATTGCTACTGAAGTGCTGCAGCTCCACCATGCTTCTGTCGGAAGTGCAGACAACCGTGACCACCCATCTTGGTATTACTCCTGTCCTTCAGTGGGAATGGTGGTGACGGTGGTACTGGCCGTGGTGGTGCTAGCGGCAGAGCAGGAGACGGCGGAGGAGGTGAGGAGGAGGAGGAGTGCCAGGACCAGACCATGTCCATCAGACGATAGCACTTTTCATCAGCACGCCGCCGCGCCGCAAGCCGCCATCAGCTCGGGGCCCGGAAAACCGCAAGAGTCCTGCTGCAGGCAAGCTACGATGCAGCACCCAACATGCTGCAATCTCTGGTCATGGGGATCTTATCTTTGGATAAGGACATCCTGCAACCCACATCCACATCACCTTCAAAACCTACCGCCATGTACACCGACGCCGCCACCACCACCACCGCCGCCACCGCCATCACCACCAGCATGATGGTGATGATGATGATGATGATGCTGATAGGCATTATTCTTGTGATTAGAATTAGTATTGATGGTGAGGGTGATGATGATTACCATCATCACCATCGAAGCTGCAACCACTGTCATCTCGGCCGACATCCTCCAAGTGCTGCAAACCGAATAATTACACTGTTGAGTTGCGACTGCGCTCACGATTCTGCGATACGTGCGTGACACATTCAACCTGACACCAGACTGGCCCAGTGAGCTCCAATCTAACTCTAAGCTTGGAAAGTGGGCTTCTCAAAAGGCGGCAACATGATGCAACGGCAACACCACCAGAAAGGCGCCGGGCAGGCCTGGCGATGTAGTCAATTTCGCATGCCCCGCGCACCACCTCCAAGAACTGAGCACGAGAGCCTAGAGCCCCCAAAGACAGGAGCCGCTGAGATCCCTTAAGGCCTCCGTCGCTGCCTCGTCCAGCAGGAAGCCCGTGGACTTTTGAACGAAGGCCTTGGGCTCCGGCCCGACGACGACTCTGGCATCTGGCAGTCTGACACCACACCCAAACGCAGTTTGGTTTGGCAACGACGACTACGACCAGGATTACAAGGCAACAGTGACAATGATGACGGCGATGACGGCGAAGACTACCTGCTAGATGGACGCTGGGACCACTGGGCTCCGGGGCAATAAACTCAGGCCGCGAGAGGCAGTTGACGTGGCCGATGCCCTCCCAGTCGTCGGACCAGGACATCACGAGGCCCTCCACAAGGCAAATTGTGCAAATGTCTTCGGAGTCGCGTTTGGAGGGTTTAGCAAAGTATGCACTGTAAACCCCTACGAGTACGCTACATTGTATCGGAGCCAAGGGAATACTGCTAGCTCTTTCTCTCCAGCAAGCCGCTTTCCAGCGCAAACATCACAATTTCGAGCAGCACACTGTACGCAAGCCAAGGTTTGAAGAACTACTCGACGACCTCTAGTCGAAATGCTGGTCAGGAGCAGCACAGTCGTTGCTCTTTACTAATGATGATGGCCTATGCTGGAACAGATCCGTCTGCCCCTAACCATGCAGAACGATGCAGTGCCAAGCCGATTACAGCCGCATAGTCACGCGAGGCCGCATCGTTTAGTGACCTATTCTGCCGTCCGTTCAGATTGCCAGCGATCTAAAGCTTGGACTGCCAGCTTGCTCGGACGGCTATCTGCCATGCTGCAATTGCAATACAATGGCAGCAGCCATGGCGTCACAGCGTGGAGGAGTTTGAGCTTGCTTCGCCATGGCACCTTGCACGAAGAAGGCCCGAAAGGTGCGCTGCAGCACCCTCGGCATTTGCGCCGCTTCCGTCCGATCCGATCCGTCTCTGGCAGAGTCACTATCGAGTGAAGCCGACGAGAAGGAGGTTTCCGCTTCTGTCTGTTTCTCTCCAGTCGCTTCTCCAGCTTCTTGTGCGCGTACGCATTCTTTCCCGCTCGCGACAGCATCATGCTTTTCCATGGCCGATTTCATAGTTTGAGCGTCTAGTGTTTTCAGGGGTTTGTGTCTCCAGGTTTCAGGTTTTCCGGTTGCACCCATGATGCCCCTGCGCCCGTGACTTAGATCAGTGTTCCGGAACTCAAATGATGCTCGACTCGATTAACGAAAGACGGGCAGCTCATGATCTTCGGTGTTAAGGGTATTCGAGCTTAGGGTAGGAGGGTTTAGAATATTCGGGTTCATAATGCCATAGCAGCCGATGCAATAAGATTAAAAAGAACTTATGAGTATATTAATTAATCAAGCAGTGCTCGAAATCAAGAGTACTGTGGCACTAACCCCAACACTGCAGATTGCAGGCGGTAAAAATGCACGCTAAGGATGAGTCCAGTTCGTCCATGCACCTGCTTTGTCAGAAGCTACTAGATACCAGATACACCAGATGCCCATAGAAGTTCTCAACATGTGCCTTTCGAGCGTGGCGCTTCAGGTTCGACAGCAGCGTCGACGAGTACCTCACGGAAACGCTCGGCTCTGGGATCCTAAGACTGCCTCTGCTGCATCTTCTCTTTCACGTTTAGATCCCCTAAGACTGCAGATTGCTGAGCCTTGACAGCAGCATTTCTTTCTTTATTGCTGCTGAATCGACCGTTCTTGTGTACCGTCGGCAACGTGGTAGTCAGCTGCAGCAGTAGAGGCACCGGTAAAAGTCACAGCAGTGGTAGCCGTTGTCGTCGTACTAGTAGTCGCAGTCGTCGTCGTCGCCAGTGTACTTGCGATAGTGATACGAACAGCACTACGTGGGACCACGACAGGAAGAGGACGAGTCGAGGAGGAGTACCAGTCCGACGACAGTCGACTGGCGCAAGTATCGCAGAACCATCTCTGCTTGGTCTTCCCAGGTGCGACACTTGTGCGGCCTGGCTGCTGTTTTGGCACGTGCTCGCCGACCTCCAGGCACAGCACCCAGTCAAAGGTGCGCCACAAGGTCAGATCCTGCAAGGCATGGCGCTTTTCTGATAGTCTGCAACCTGACAACAGCACATACTAACCGTGCGCACCCCCCTAACCTCGCACGATCCATTGACATGTACCAGTACTTTACAAGGCCTTGCATGAACACATCCGTCGAAAAACGGCGCCCACCGCAGGCCTGGACGAGGTTCACCTCTTGCACCAGACCGTCCGTGAGTTCGGCAGCCTGTTTCTGAGGATGCTGGGTGGGGAAGGGCAGTTCGGCTTAGGGTTGTGGACGGCTTTGTCATGTCTTTTTTGTAGCGTTACCGCTGTTTTAATGACACGATGTTGATCTTCCTGCTTGGGGACGGGGCACCTACCACGGCCGCTGCTAGTGCTTCTTCCACTCCTAGCTTCAGCACCCTGGCCATGATGAAAGCTGGAGACGTTTTTGCGTGCGCTGGCGCCTGGTGTGTGCCGTCGAAGGCAAAGGCTTCCACCAGGCCGGTCTCATTGAGCCTTTGGTCGCGGCTTGGGGAGGCTGCTTTCTTTTCTTGGATGAAACGAAAGGTTGGAAAATTCGCGGCGCATATTGAGAAGCTCCAATCAATGAAAGCTCGAGCAGCGCCGAGGTCGCAATGACGCCTCAAGACAGCTGAATTCTGAATGCTGACAGCCGAGGATCCACTTGCTGTAGTGCCCGCCTGCAAGCTGCAGAGCTGCTGAGCTGAAGCCAAGGAGTCACGGAGCACTCGCCCAGAAGGCCCGGGCGCCTCCGGCTCCGAAGTCGCCGATGGCCAGGCGCCGCGTGGCCTCGAATCCCGGCCTGGCGATGCCGCGGAACGAGGGGAAAGAAGAGACGCTCCATCACCGCTCCTCCCGCTCCTCTCCTCCGCGGAAAGAGTCCCCGCGGTCCCGCCGGATCCCTGGAAAAGCTCTAAGAATTCCCTCTTCTGAACTTCAAAGCCGGCGAGCGGCTGCCAGACGTGGCGTATCAGCCCACCTTGCCAGTCCGGTCTTTCGTCTTCTTGCTAGCAGCTACCAGCATTCACGAAACAATCAAGATCACTCAACCTTCTGGGAAAGCTGGGTACGACTGCAGATTCCGGGCCACGCGATGAACCCAAACTTGCTGGGCCCCGGCGGAGGAGCCCCTTGTCAATGGCCCACTGGCCGAACACCTCCAGACTCTGTGCGGTTTGAGAGGCGGAAAAAAGGGTGCAAGCGTGACCGGGGGCAGAGGAGCCTCACGATGATGCGAGTTCAGTCAGAAAGCGGGAGTAAGCTGCGAGGATTCCTTTCACTCGGGCGCCTTCCGCCGCAGGAACTCGTAGGTCACAAAGGATCCCTGCTCGTCCTGCAGGCAAAGGATGAGCCCTTGAAGATCCCCTGAGGGTGTCTTGGACACGAGCAGTCCTGGTGGTGAAGGCGTACTGGGCCCTCGCCGGACGTCCTTGGTTGCAGGCTCTGGTCACGCAACACTCAAGCTCCTGAACTGACAGAGCCTGTCAGGTTACTAGGAACAGGCTCTGCTGTTCTTCGTCCTCTTGTCGAGTGAGAGTTACAGCTGTAGCAGTGTCGAAAAGATGATATACTATTTGCTCAAATGTAGTAGGCTCACGTAGACATGAACAGCTACCTAGACTCAAAATCATGTCCCTATTAGTAAGTCGCTCAAGTCAGTTTCCCTGCATGTGTTCTCCTGCTTTCCACAACCTCAGTCCTTCCGAAGTGGCTGCGAGAAGGATCCGTGGTACTGCCGCTACGTGGTCCCCATTAGGATCATCACCACGACCCACCAACTGATGCAATGAGTGCACAACCTGAAGCCTAGTGTGAACACGAGTCATTTGCAAGCCAAGTTGCAGTTCCGCCCCCTCCAGCTCGAGCATGGCCTCTGCGACTGTCAGACATGACTCACGACTCAAAGCCGCCACTCCTCACTCCTCTCTTTCAGGAGAGTCGACAGACACCTTCCTACTCGCTGGATCCAGGCTCCGGCCTTGTAGAGGTCCTGTGCGTAGCCATCGAACCTTGGGTCTGGCTGCTCTTGTTTTAACGGTCTTCGAGTTGTAGACCTGAGCCGATGGCCAGCGGAAGACTTTGCTCATCCAGAAGCTGCCGGCCACGAAGCTCTCCTTCGCACTTTGTGTGCACTCCATCTTGCAAATTGCGAGAGCGACTTCAACTTCCACAGACAGCGGCTCTTTACCTCACGACACAGAACATATGGCATCTCATCGCAACCTACCATACGATCCAGGCCTGTGCAGAGGAGGCAGCACCTGGCTTTGGCGTAGCATTTCACGGCTTTGGCGGCTTTCGAAGCCGGTTCGCGGAGTTCTGCCGTGTTCTGCCACTTTTCTTCAGAAGGGACGGGAACTGCTGGACCGGGGATCCTCCCAAGCTTCGTACGGACGCCGACTCACCGCAACGAGAACCACAAGCTGTGAATCGGAGCACCTCCGTCGCTTGCCGACATGCCCGGCTGGTTGAAAGTTCCGAAGGCGAAGCCGTACCTGTGCAACTGTGCACACAGCCACCAAAACACTCCGCCAGACCATAGAGGGCGGCCAGAAAGAGAAGACGGGATACAGTGAGATCAGTGTTACTTTAAGAACTTTCGTGGCATATGCTATGCAGAAGTAGCTCTGGAGTCGCACAAACTAAGGGAAAACAGCAACGCGACGGGAAGAACCACGGCAACAACACCGCAGCAGCAGCAGCAGCAGCAGCAGCAGCGGCAGCGGCAGCAGCATCAACAGGGTCAGCAGCAGAAAAACAACAACACGGGACCAGCGACGGTAGCCATCTGCGGGACTCCTGCATGAAAGGAATTGTGGCTGGGAGGGGGCCCGGCTGGGGCACCACTGCTGGGCCAAGTAGTCGACATGGAGCTTCTTCCTTGCAGCGGGAGCTGCTCGTGCGGCTCGTGACGGAAGAGTAGAACCGTAGAACCGCTTTCGTTGCCATGAAAGTCTGCTGCTGGAGGCGATCGGATCGCGGGCATTGAAGTTCTGGCGCTGGCGATATCGCTTCTAGCTTTTGAGCTGGAGCCCTCATTGCTCGAGGCAAAGTAAAGATCTTAGCTAAACTTCGCGAAATTAGCTAAACCCGAAAATGACACGACGTCAACCTCGAAGTCGCAACTTGGTCTGAGGGGGCTGTTTTTGGGAGCGGCATGCGGCCGTGGAGCCAGCCCTCCACTCCGCGAAGCACGGCATCGCGTGCGATGGCCTCCCAGGCTTCTTTGAAGCTATGTGCACACATGAGATGGCGATAAGACGACAAGACAAATGACCAAAGCATGATCGTGAAAGGCCTTGAGGCAGTGGTGCTGGTCCACCGCCAAGGCCATGATGCGGAAGAAGTAGGTTTGCACCTGCCAGTTCGAAGGGTCCGATTTAGCCTTTCGCCCCGTTCGCGTTCGGGCCCCGGAAGCAGAGCCTCTGTCCTGAGCGAGCGCGCGCGCCCTGAGGCCTTCTGCGTGAGCCGCTCCTCGGAGGTGGCCAGGAGCCAGACCCAGACGGTCTCCTCAGGCCTCGGCGCTTTTCGCGTCGCTCTCCGAAAGCGCTCTTCGCCTCCCTCGCCGGGCCGTCTGTCTGGGGGCCGCTTGTTGCCGGGCCCCGGGCATGTGCCGCATCAGCTGCAGGTAGACGCCCGCGACGCCCATGAAGTCCGAATGGAGCTTCGCGAGCTCGTCGCGCAAACCCACAGTTCTGCAGCACGGCTCTGGCTCGCAAGGCTCGCAAGGCAGAGGAAAGCAAGGGCAGAGAGTGTGTCCTGTGCAATTTCAGCCTGCCACCTGCTGGCATCCTCCTCTGGGCCCCCCGGCCGGTTCATGAGGTAGAAGAGGCGCGCGGAGCAATCCATCTCCTGCACCTTCGAGCAGCTCGGGAATTTTAGATGGGACTAAGCTTCGGAGTGCTGGGTGTGTTTTCCGATAGCTTGCGATTGGAGCCACGACTGCTTCTCAAGGCCTGGAGAAACTCGTCGAGTCTGTGCAGGGGCTCTGACTCCGCCGCATCCTCCAAGCACTTCTTGCAACATGTCTGGTAGCTGCAACATTCCGAATTGCTGACTAGCTTCGATGACTTTCGTGGGGTGTGCCCATGCGTTGCCTTCGCCTTCGCCTTCGGTCGAATCCTTCGGACAATCCCCCCCCTCCCCCTAAACGCCTGCCTGGGCCAACAGCTCGTTGGTCACCAGCTCCTCGAGCTGCTCCGGGGACAAGGCTGGCTCTGCCTTCGAAGGGCGCCCAAAAAAGAGCTTTGCTCTGAGCACAACCTCGGCGCAACCGAGGGCCGCGCGGCGGGGGCTGCTTGGCTGCCTGGGAAGACGGGCCGACGCTGCCAACCGCCAATTCACAACAAACGACGACGATGACCCTTTTACTACTAGCTATCTATAACCTAATTCTCCTTCTCTGGGTGAAGGAAGTTCAAGAGGCCAAACAGGACTTGTACGACACACGGTTCTTGGCTCCGCGCAGCGAGCAACACCGAGTGCCCCAAGGAGTAGACGCCAGGGGCGCCTCGGAACCCGAAATGCCACTTCTGCTCTTTGCAGACACTATACATAAGTGTGACCAAATTTACATGCTACCTACTGTATGTATACAGATATAGACATAGACATCGTACATGTATATATGTATATGCATATGTCTACGTATATGTCTACGTAGACATAGACGTATTCGTATACCTATATACATGTAGCTACACGTGTATCTATGCATGTGCGTATACAGAAATATATATATATATATATATATATACATACATACATACATACATAGATACAAACACACGTACATATACGTGTAAATGTCAATTTACACAAACATCTACAGAGGAGTAATTACAGAACATTATACTAAATACACGTGTGTGAATCTGTGTGAACTCAACGGTGTATGCCGTAAAGCTCCTCGGGCTCATTGGACAACTGTGAAACACCGATCAGGAACGAATCCCGAAACTGCCTGACGACTTGCGGGATGAGTTAGGAAATCCTGACCCCAAGCCTTAAAATCTAGAGGCCCTGAACCTCAAAACCTAGACTCTGCCTTCATCCCCCTTTGAAGCCGAGGTGCATTCTCTCAGTGCCCTCTGGACGGAGACATGTGCGGCCCGCTAGAAGGGTGCAAGGTGCAGGGTTTAAGTTGAAAAGTTCAGGGAGTAGTTGTTCGCGTGGGGGTGTAAGGGTTTAAAGGTATCTGGGCGACGCCCTAAGGAGCAGATGCTTCCGACTTAGGGTCCGAGGGTTGAGGGTGTTGGGCTTTGCGGTGCTACAAGTGGGACGTGGGGTGTTTGGTGCTGGGTTTATGAGGTACTACGCGCGGCTTCCGGTGGCGGGCGCAAGCTGTCAGCTCACCTAAGCTCATAACTGTCATAATCACTTCGGCTTCGTTGGGACACAGTTCCGGCAGTCGTAGGGTCCTTCTACGACGAAAGCTCCTCCAGCGAACCTGGGCCTGGCTGAAACTCCCGCTTGGCCCGAATTACACGAAGGGACCTCAGGAGGAGGGCTAGCGGCTCGCTTCTACATCGCAACTGCTGGAGATGAGTGGATGCGTCTTAGGAGGGAAGCTCGGCATCCGCAAGCCCGCGAGACTCTACAAGAATTTGTTGTTGAAAGCTGGACGGTAAAGCCCCCATTTCTTCGGACGTCACGACAACAAGGCAGGAGACATCAACCTGTCAAGCACCTGCTCTGCAGCGAAGCTTTTTATGCTCGAGATGATCGGTCCGACGCTTCATTGGCCGGCTGCACAGGTCGAGCACGCTTGGGCTGATGCGACCACCTCTTCAAGCTACCCTGCGCTTCACTAGGATAGGCATGGGGCAAGGAGGCACGCCGCACCACGAATGCTCACTGCACCTGCACTGCAAAAACTGAACTGTTACATACGTCTCACTGCTGCACGAACCGTGATACTGGTCGGCAGACATACGTTGCATGTGATGGCAGTCTGGGTACGCATGTTCGGGCTTCCTCCGCGGCATGGACGCACCTTTGCCTGCTCATGAATCCCTACGTTCCGGTGCACAGCTCAGTGAAGCCCTTTTCATGTGTTCGATTGCAACATGGAAGAAACGAGGAACCCGGCAACCAAGAAACCCAAGATCGAAGACTAAGCCCTCGCAGTCCGTGCCTTCACTCGCTCTGCGACGGCTGGGAAGTGGGGGCTCCTTCGCGATCGTTTTTCTCGTCAAGTTTGTCGGTTTTGTTCCACGTGATCTTGTGAGACTATTGAAACTTGAAATCATTGTGTTCACAATCGTACAAGTCGCGAGACTAGCAGCAGCACCAGCAGTAGCAGTGGCACCTGCGATAGCGCGAGTTCACTAAAGAATAGAAACCCCTACGACACGGTAAACCAATCGAGAAGACCTATCTTCTGCACGAAACCAGTGGCACTTGCTGAAAGCTAGCCGGCTGTTTTCCTACTGCACAGCAAGGCTGCCTACCAAGATTTTTACCCAACACCGGAAGGCCCTTCAAACCCAAGATGCCCTAACTCAAAACACTGAAGGCCCTGAAGGCCCAAAAAAGACAGGCTTCTGGGGGCAGGGCTGAACAAAAAAGCAATTGTAAAAGTCGCAGTAGTATTGGTACCAGTACTAGCACTAGTACTACTACCGGCAACAGTTGACAGCTACAGTAACCGCAACAGTAACTTAACCATGAACATACTAATGATAATACCAATAATGAGAAGAAGCAGAAGAAGAACAACGACAAGCCTCTTAATAGTACTTGCAATCACAGAATGATGAGAAGCGGTGGTAACGGCTTGCCTAGCCGGTTCCACGGCCCTTCGGACCCTTCGCCCGCCTGTGGACGTTCCCGCCCGCGAAGCTCCCGAGGATCCGGCGGAGGCCGCCTTCGAAAGCAAGAAAGCTAACAAAAGGTTTGGGGTTTCAGGGTTTAGGGTGTCAGGGTTTAGAGTTTAGGGGTTTAGGGGTTTAGGGGTTTAGGTTTCAGGTGAACAAACGACTGGGAGAATAAAGCTGTTAGCTACTGGTGGTAGAACACTGTAGTGATATTTACTGGGGTTACGATTCCAGAATACTAGCACACTTCTGTAGTAGGACTATACTGTAACTTTAGAAGAACTAGTACTGCAGTTGCATTCAGGTTCTGCAACTATATCCGGGGCAGCCTACAGACGCTGTCTGGGTTTAGGATTCAGCGTAGTCAGGTGTGCCCTGATCAGATGGGTCGACGTCGCACGGGGAACCTGGTGCTTCTCCAAGCAGTCCGCGATGCGTCGCAGCTCGACGACCTCTGCGGAAGGTGAAAGCCCTAAGGCGTAACAATGGGTATTGCTTTTACTTGTAAGTAGAAGTGTAACAAGGAACCCCCGACATGGTGTTGGTAATGAATGACTCCAGCCGAGTTCGCAGCAACCAAAGCTAGCTCCCAAGAGTCTCCCGAAGACTTCTCACGTCTGAAGTTGCCTGAGGCGTCGGCCGTCGGATCTTCCGGAATGTGATCGCCGAAGGACTGCGGCCAAGCGAGGCAGGCAACGTGGGATTCCGATGGCTCGGGCCGGGCGGATTGGCGGGTGGCCCAAAGGAGAGCAGAGGGGCAGAGTGTAGACAGAGAGAGGGCTTTGCTCTCCCTCCCGCACGCGCTGGCATGCGATCCTTGATGGCGTCGATGGCTGGCGGTGGGAGCAGCTCGGCCAGCTTTTCCTGACCAGCTCAGGTCTCTGCCGCAGAGCAAGGCCAAATGCCACATCCCCCCTTCAAAAGCTAAGGTGGCGATAAACTTCCGTCACGGGGGTCATAATGGTCCTTCCACGCTTGTCCTGGGCCCTGGCTCCCGTGCTCCCGTCTCGACCCCATCCGATCCGGGCCTCCTGCGCCGCCGACAGCTTGCTGCCGGGCGACCGGGTGATCGTCAGGAGCGCAGCGGCGAGGGGAATCTAAGTTCGAATGCTCTCTCGGAATTCCCAACCAAAGAAACGCACTGGCACCTGCTGAGGGTCACTTCTGCCACTGGGTGACCGACACCAGCTCTCAACAGCTCGTGGACGCTAGCCTTTCTCATCAGAGCACTCAGGTTCAAAGATCGCAGAAGAAAGAAGCAGCAGGAAGACGACAGCAGCAGCAGAAACAACAACAATTTTTTTATTAGACGCTGAGCGAGCGGGCTCTGCTCATTGCGGGCGTGTGAAACTGCCTTTGCACCTGAGCAAAGAGCTGAGAGCATAGTAAAGAGAGTCTGGGCCTGGAAACTTGAGGCTGGCAGTCATCAGTAGACAAAACTTAAAGCTACAAGCTACCTCAGAGGCCGTCACTTGTCACTCAGTTGGGTGAGAAACCCTCCGTCACCCTCAGTGTGGACTATGGCGTCCCATGTCCACGAACCAATGATTGATGAGCCGTACCCAACGGGCCGTCACTCGGAGTGCCTGTTTCGTGGCGTCCCACTCATGGTCACTCACAATCAGAGGCGGTGGGCCGTAAGGTCGCAAAGTGATATGATGTCTGTGGCCAACTAATGGATGTGGTAGAAGCTGTCCACGCCTCGGCGTAGGCTCATGGAGAGAGACTGTGTCCAACCCGATCTAGCATGGCGTAACTGCCTCAATGTGGCAGTTGGGCGTGCCCACACATAGTGAGCAACGAGCAGGCCCGTGATGCGACTATGCTGTTGACTGAGGCAGCTCTTCTTTTTTGGCTAAGAGCAGAGTGCATCGGCAGAGTCACGGCACCCCCGGGAGCTGAAGCTCCGTGCCATAAAAGGCCAATGAAAGATTAAATTTCGTGGACATATCAGGCGTTGCCTGCATGCGAGCTGCGAGCGTTGCCCGACGTAACTAGCTGAAGCTACGTCGCGTGAGGGCTCAAGAGATCTGTCAGACCTAAGGGAGATGAAAACCGAGATCAACAAGAGTGGCTTTATGCGCACTCGACAACCGGCCAGGGTCAGAAATGCTGTATGCAGCCAGCGTGATACGATCTGTCAGACTCCAACCACGAGTACAGTGAACATGGTTGTGAGCTGGGAAAATGAGTGCCTGAAAGGCCAGGCTAAATGGGCGGCCACTCAGCAGACCATAGTCAGTTTCTTCGTAGTCGGTGCCTTGGCAGGATTCCACCCAGACTGAGCCTTCATCGTGGTGGGAGAGACTAAGCAGCAACGTGCCCGTCTTGGAGTTGGACTGATCTCGATGAGGTGGAGTACGGACGTTGAGGTTCAAGGAGAAGGTAGTCCATTTATGCTCCGGGCAGATGTGCTCAATCAGTCTGTTAAGCAGTCGACAGAAGGATCCATGCCGAACCGTGTCTGCACAAAGTCCAATAGGTCCTCGTGCAAAAGCGCCGAAGGTGACATTGTTGGCGCTGCCATCAGAGAAGCGTTGGCGACCTGGGCGCCACGTCAAGGCTCGAACTGCTGTGCGCACAGCATTCCAGAGCGGTGACTGAGCGTCTTGTAGCAAATGCCACGACAGAATTTCAGCGCTTGGGGTCCGCGCATCCAACTCACCGTACGGAAAGGGCATATGAGTGTCAAGGCTGCGAGGGAGACAGGGTTGCAGGCGTGCAAGGTAGTAGGCCAACTCCTGCATCCGTTCATGCCCAAAGGTCTGAATGGCCAGGTGCAGCAGATCGTTGTAGGATAGCATACCCGCTTCGGCCGGAAGCGACAAGCGTGGCGGTCGAGCGGCCAGGGCATGCATGGCCTGTAACAAGAGGTACTCCTCCAGGGCCACGGCGTACAGGTCCGGCGGGAAGTCTCGCGTTTGGAACATGATGTTGGGAGCTTCCTGGCTATGTTTGTTGCTGGAGCCACATGCCCTAGAAAGAGTGAGAGAGAGTGGTCCCTGGCTCGTGCGGCAAGAGCAGAATGACTGAAAGAAAGTGTGTATTCCGCTCAAGGAGACTAGCATCGCTAGCGGAGGCGGTGCTGCTTGACGCGTCTCTGAGCGCTTCGTCAAAGGACGCCCGGTTTGTAAGCAGGACGTTGCCTGACATCAGTGCAGGCGTTGCCTGTATTGCATAGGTGCTGAGTAGAAAGGAAGAGAGAGATTTCAGTTGCCTATTACCAACAACGCGCAATGATGTCAGCAGGCGGTGCCTGGCATCAACTGGGGCGTTGCCCGGCAGCCGCAAAAGGTGAGACTGGCTAAGTAGCCCTGGCATGCAATGGCTCAGCGGTAGTAGCCGTGGTAGGCAGAGTTCCTGGCATTGTAGGAATTTTCTTCCCAGTCCCGCCAGTCTTGCCAGTCTTGGGAGCCGGCGGATCTGGAGTGTTGTTCGGGCGGAGGCTCGTGAGATCCATACGGGTCCGACCTCCTGGACTCCTTGTTCTCACGGTGCTCAGCTTGTTTTTCGCGGCGACCACGAAGCTGCTGGCCAGTAACATTGCGAATCACGTTCAGCTTGCTATCCAGGACTTGGCCGTGCGTAATCTTGATGGTTGGATGGCTGTCACGCGTGGCCTGGATGATATTGACGTGAGAGGGTTGGTGCGCCTTCTTGGTGGCTGCCTCATAGATGGTCTGCAGGGTCGTCGCGAAGAGGCGAAACTCATCCTGAGTAGCCACACGCTCGCCCTCGAAGAGAGCGTAGGGAACCCCATTTTTAATGGTAGCCTGAAGGCCCCCGAGCCAGGTCGTGAGCTTGGGGTGGATGTGCTCTTGACCAGCACGATCCTTCGTGGCCATCGTTAAGTGGCCAGAGGAGTGGACAACAAGTCGACCCGAGATCACAGAGCGCCAGCTGAGGTCTTTTCGATCAGCTTCAGGTTTTTGGTAAACCCTGCTAAGGCCGGCAAGCACGGTTGGCAGCTTGGTCAAGACCTGAAGTCGGGCATTCCATATCGCTGTGAACTCCTGGGGCTGAAGAACACCCACTACTTCAGGAGCCGTCAGTGACTGGAGGTCCGCTACTGCCACCACCCAGTCGTAGAAGTCCTTTTCGGCACATAGTTCCTCCATTGTGGGAGGAGTGTTTTCTGGCTCTTGAGGAGGAGCTTCATGACGATGCGGTGCATCAAGGATGGCTGGTCGCGGTGCGACGTATGGCGGCGGGGAGGCAGGCTCGTTGGGGCTGTTGATTGCCGGTATCTGAGGAGGAGGCCGCCGCAGCGGCCTGACCTGAGCGCCCAGTGGTAGCCCTGGCATAGGCCTCTTCCCCCGCGTGATGCCATGTAGCACCGCTGCCACGTGTCCGCAGAAAGTGCGGCAGTAGGCCCTGAGAGGTGTGGAACATGCAGGGCCCGCCAGATTTGCCCGCACAGAAGACACAGCACAAAGTGTCACCATGCTCTGAAATGGCTATGCCATGACCGCGCGGGATGAGCTCCTGGACTTGCTGCTTGGTGAGTTCTCCATAGAACTGCGGCCACTTTTCGATAAGCTGCACAATCCGATCAAGAAGGCTGGTGTCGAGAGCTTCAAGCACATGTGCCTGAATGGTGGCTTCAGTGGGGACCGGAGTCGTGGAGGCGTTGCCTCGCCGGGTCGTGGCGTTGCCAGCCTCCTGTGCTGCGTGGAGTGCAGTAGGGAGTCCACGAAGGATGGCATCGTTGTTGGCTTTGGTGGAAGCCGGATCAGACTTCCATCCCTTGTTCCAACCCCAGCACCGAGTAAGAGCGATGAGTTGCTTGGAGGCTGTGCGGAACCCATGCCCCTCATTGGGGGGCACGCCCTGCATTCGCCGCAACTGATCCTCATGAACCTCCTGCAGCAGATAGATCGGGCCTAGGGTCTGTGTGAGGTGCCAGCCAGGGGCCAAGCTGCGTCCCTGCGCCGTTGGGTGGAGGACCGGGTCGCTGAGCAGGTCCTGGCGTACGATCTCATAGAGGGCGATGCAGAAGAACATATACTTCTCGTTGATGGCCCCCTGCGCATCCACATATTTGTGCTGAAAAGCATGACGTAGTGCAGCAGTCATGAGGGGGTGCTGCCGTCGTCCCATGAGGATGCCCTGGAAAATGTGGTCCTTTTTCTGACCGATGGCCGTGAGGAAGTAATCAGGAGGGCCGCTGGCTCGCAAGGTATCAGCATCCCATCCATAAATTTGGGAGGCAAGGTCGGAGAGGAGTGGCTTTGCTCGCCACTCTGCCACGATGGAGGAGTGAAGCTCCTGCGGCGTGATCAGGAAGGCAGTCTTGATGTCGAGGTAGATGCCGCCGCGGAGCCAGTGTTCAACGTATCTGAAGACATCCGCGCGATGCGCGTTGCTTCGGAGCTTGGAGAGAAGGCGTTGCCCTGCTCCTCCAGTGACTGAACGGATCACTTCCGCGCAGGCTTCGTCGTTGAAGAACTCGCGACGAAAGGTCCGGAACTTGTCCGCCGCCATTTCCTTAGGGCCAACCATTTCGTCATGAATGAAAGTCTGGACCAGGCGCTGCGGGATTGGGAACCTCCCATAGGGAGTACAGTCAGCCGGTACCGTAAGGCGGTACGTCTTTTCAATGGGGAAGTTGGCTTGGCTGGCCGCCACAATCAGCAACTCTCTAAGAGTGGTGGCTCGGGTGAGCGCGTGGGTGGCCAACATCTCCTGATGTATCATGCCCTGAGTCGCGTTCCAGGAGCAGCACAGAAGAACTGGCAGAAAGGGTGGAGGAGTGTGCGGCGCCTGCTGCGCATCCCCTGGCCCCAGGCCACCCGCAAAAGGTGAGGTAGATGGGGTTTGGGGGGCGTTGCCCTGCGGAGTCTCGGGGGCGTTGCCTCCTTCAGCTCGCTGTGGTTTCGGTACTGTCATACAGTAGAGAGCGCGGCCAATGATACGCCCAATAATGGCAGGCAGCTCAGCAGACGGCTGAAAGTGAGTGGGATCCTGGCCATACAAGTCCAGATCCGGAGGCTGGTCCAGGTCCATGATCTGCCAGGGGAACTCGTAGTCCTTGAGGTTGAAGTCGTGCCGTGCCCTTTCCACAAAGTCATAAGCAGTCTGCTTGGGATGTGGCACGCTGCGTCCGCAGGGAACCAGGCCTACTTTGACAGGCTCATCGAGCTTGTCTCGCAGGAAATGCAAGAAGCCCTCATTGACCAGGATCGGAGCTGGCAGGGAGTCGCGAGACTGGAGGGAATCCCTTGCTCCTAAGATGGAGGGACGCCCAGGATAGGAGCGAACGAGGGAAGCCCCGGGACACACCACCGAGTAGCCCATCCCTAGCGAGGGGTAGCCGTATGAGGCCCATTGCTTGCCCTGTCGCAAAAGGCCCGAAAGGGCGGCGCCTCATTGAGTACCTCCCGACCTGCATCATCCCAGACTGTTGGAAAGGGGCGCGTCCACGCCATGAGGAGGCACAGCCCTCTCAGAGGGTGGACCCCAAGGCGAAAAAGGAGTCGGCTATTTGAGCCTAGGGCAGAAGCAGAGATGCCGTGGCTACCTAGACTGGTAAAGCAGTCGGAAGCACACTGCAAAGACGCCTTGTTTTGTACAGACTGCACGAAAGGCTGCTGCATGAAGATAGCTTGAAGGAAGAGAGAGGCCTTGCTAGGCTTGCTCACCGGATACACCGTCGAGCCCAGCTGGGCTATAGGACTAGCTGAAGAAGAGGCTAAGCTGCTGTGCTGAAATTGTCCAGTGTGAGCAGGGACCTAGCAAGCGTTGCTTGCAGTGTGCAGGCGTTGCCTGAAATGAGAAGGATGATTGAATCACCACAGTGATAGAACACCTCTAAAAGAGAGGGTTGGCCTGGCGCTCAGTGGGGGTCGGTTCCGGCTCCTGGTACTCCAAGTAGAGCGACAGAGCCTGCAAGAAGATCATCGTATCCTGAATGGAGTTGGAGAGAGCCGAGCGAGAGAGGCCATCTGCTCCAGGTACCGTGGTGCCAGCGTGTTGCTCCAGAGCGTGGACGAGCGGGAAGACCTGAAGAGGTGAGAAGAAGTGAACATCCGGGGCTCCCGAGGCTGTGGGGGCAGCGGTGGTCTCCTCCGCATCAGGCGCTTCCATAGGTGGCTCAGCCCAAAGGCCCGTTAGCATAGGGGAGGGAGGCGTCGTTGAAGGCGGAGGCGGGTCCGATGTAATGCGCCCCGGCGCAAGTGGCGGTTGGGCAGTGCCCCCTGATGAGGGAGCGTTGCTCTGGGACTGCACCGAGGATGGGTCCATCCGAGGTGGACCTGGCGGTGGCTCTAGCTCCAGCATGCCATCCCTGTTTCGGTATGACAGCCAAGGATAGACTTGCTGAGCCACTGATCGGGTGCCACGTCCCTCAGTCTTTAGCTCACAGACCAGGAAGATCTTGGGAAGATAGCCCGACTGTTCCCACGAGCCAGTGTTGATCTGTGCTGTGAGAGAGGCGCCAGGCTCATAGGAGGGCTGGTCCGGCTCGTCCACAAAATGCCCATTGGAGTTGCCCTTGCGCTCCACAGGCGAGCGAAAGGTAGTAGTGCAGGTGCGTGACTTGCCATCGGTAGTCCACAGGTGAGCCGTCAGCATGATGGTAGGATTGACAGCCGTGTCTCGCCACGAGCCAGGCGGGAAGAGGCTGTGAGGATTGGGCTTGACTTTCCACGTAGTGGTGTCAAGCATCATGTCCAATTCCTGCTCGGCCTCGCGAGGGAGTTGTGGGCGAAGCTGATCGCGTTTCCTGCGTCTGGAGGCGTTGCCTTCCTCAGCGGGTGGGCGTTGCCCCGCCTCGCTTTCCATCTGGCCAAGAATTTCTTCACGGATAGTACAGGCCAGGCGGTGGAAGTCGCTCCGGCCGCATAAGTAAGGGACCCGCACCGAGGAGGTCGACCATTCGTTCATGCATTCAGCTGGAGGGCGGTGTTGGGTGCCTCCACGGCCTGCTACTGTGTAACCATAACGGACCGGCCAAATGGTCTCCTTGCTGCCGCCGTAATCAATGAGGACGAAGCTGGCAGGATCCGTGCGGAGCATGATGTTGGCTAGCCGAACATCAGCATGTATGATGTCATGATCATGGAGCAGGGAGATCGCCCTGCGCATGTCTTGCATGAGGCGAAAGACATGACGAGTGGTCAGTGCAGAGACCGGGACAGGGTAGTGACGAGGCATGAGCACTCGGAGGTGCTGTGGATCCCAGGCCAAAATGGTCTGGAGAACCACCACCTCAGGCATGCGAGCCGCCCTGATAATTTCTCGATAGTGCTCTCGATCTTCCAAAAGGGGCGGGAAGGTGGCGGGGCCACGCGTCACATCGATGCGTTGCACCTCAGAGAAGGGAGAGTAGCAGGGCTGGGCTGGAAGATACACCTGGCAGGTGTAGCCCGAGCTGATTTGCTGACCCAGCTCGGAGGTGATCAGGGACATGACCTGAATGGAGGGGTTGACGTAATGCCCCGGGAGAACAAGAGGTGAGGAACCATGTTCCTGCAGGCTCTCCAGAGCCTTACCAGCCTCAGCCGAGAGCGAGGTCGAGGACTGCGACATGTCCGCGCAGGGAACAGCGTCTGCAAAAGATGGTTAGAGAATCGCTGACTCGGGCCAAAAACTTTGCTGATCGATGCAAGTCGATTGCTGCCAGACACCTGGGATCCTAGCTGAAGCAGCTAGAGACGCTTATTTAAGGCGCTGGCAAAGGGTCTTCATTTGACCCGCTCTTCAGCCGAGTACTTCATGCACTAGTTTCGCGGTGCGAAGTTCGCCGATTAAGTCGTTGGCGATGCCACACGACTCAGGACGCCTTGGGCAGTTTGGGTTTCCACATCATCTGCCGCTTGGATGCAGGAGGCGTAGGGGGCTTGGGAGGCGGCGATGTTGTAGTAGAAGAGGAGGATGTTTCAGTCGCCCATTGGCGCTTGCCGATGGCCAGGTTCTGCTTGGTAGACGTAGATGACATTGAGGATGTGCCGCCAGACGTCGCTTTGTCAACCTTGTTCTCTGACGTGGAATGAGTCGGACCATCGAGTTCCTGACGGGCCGCCCACAGGAGATGCTCGTAGAGCTGTTCCTGGGAGATGCCATGCTGAGCCTCCGACATGGCTTAGCTATGTGAGCTGAGGAGTCCAGATTGGAACTCTGATCGGATCTCAACGGCTAAAACAAGCAATGGTTAGCTGGGAAGTGGAAGGAGAAGCAGGCAAAGGGGAGGCAGAGACAACTAGTAGGCAGAACTAGAGACTACACGGCCAAGCTGTGTGCCCTTTTTGTTCTCTTTAACGCGTGTGAGCGAAGGAGCGGCATGGGTGAATCTCTTGATAGATGGAAAGCAAGTCCCTCGCGCAGCTCTCAGCTGTGGGGTGCAAGAGGCTGCGAATCGAAAAGCCGGGAACCTGGAGGCGTTGCCTCGCCTTTGGGGCGTTGCCTCGATGCCTCAAGTTCAGCTGGTCGTTGGGAGTCCACGGGCTTTTCGAGCCAGAGTGCCCTGGAAGCGTTTGCCCAGTGCCTCGCCTTCAAAGTCCTCAATGAGTTTGCTGTACGTAGAGATGTGAGCGAGCAACGTGCTGTGCATCTTCAGGCGGATCTCCAAGATGAGGTGGGTCTTTTTCGCATTGGCCCGAGCGGAAAACAAAGCAAGCTCGTGATTGATCGCGTTGTTCTTGTCCGGATCATCGAGGATGAGAGCCAGAGCAGCCTTGAAGGCTTCCCAGGCTGGTTGTGTGACAGACTCAGGCTTCGTTGAGTCCTTCAGGAATGGAAGCACTGCAGCAGCAACCGCAGCTGTGGGAGAGCCAGAGGGGTGTGGTTGGCCTGGCTTGTGATCCTTCAACCATCCCTGAATGGCGTCGAGAGCCGTCGTGGCCAGCGGTCCCTCCACCGGGAGCTTATGAACAACGGAGAGCTGATGGAGAATGCTCTGAATTTCGTCGTCGTGTGCCAAAAAGGCGCGGGTGAGCTCTTGCACCGAGAGAGCGCGGATCGTGCCTCGCCCGCCTTGAGGTGGTGCCGCGGCGGCCTTCGCCGCAGCCTCGAGGTCACGACGTGCTCGTTTTTCCAGTGGCGAAGAGTTGCCGGCCATGAACGAGGAGCTACGTCAGCTGTACAACTTGAGCAGCAAAACTTAACAACAGCGTTCCTGCTCCCTACCGTGTAGGCAGGTCGGTCCCACAGAGCCAGTAGGTCACCCCCTTCCTGCAAGGGGGAAGTAGGGGCCCCTGGCCGCAGGGGAACCCTCAGCTTACTCATCTATAACTGGGACTGGCATAGGGCCAGCCTCCGCTGTGTGCGGTGATGAACCAAGTCGCACTAACAGCATATAACAGCCTTGTCGTGCCTGCCTAAGATCAGAATCTGAGGCCGAAGCAGTCGGACGACCGTCGTCCGTACTGGACCATGGTTGATCGGGTTGGCTCCTCCAGAGGGAGCGATAGTGTCCGCTGTGCGGGGTGTCTCCAATGTGGAATACACATGACTGCACCCAACCCTGAACTGTGTGAACAGAGCCATCAGGGGCCCACTGGGGAAGCGCAATGAAACGGCCTAGGCCCGTGACTGCGTAGCTGAGCTTTCGATCGTCTGCAAATCGGGCTACAGATAGGACGATCAGCTTTTGCTGTCCCCTAAAAGCAGCTCGCACCGGTTGCCCGGACCATTGGCTTACCAGGTCTTGAAGGTCCTGGGAGCCGGCAGTCAGCGGAGCCGGCAACAGTGCCAGCGGCCCGCCTACGTCCAGGATTTCCGTGGTGTTCGCATCCCTGACTTCCCAAGGCCTGGCGATCGGAAGATCTGTGATTCCGGCAAACAAAGCCGTCAGAAATTCAGAAGCGTCTTGTTGATGGCCATCATAACGCCAGGTGGGAGTAAGGTGGCGGAGAGTAAAAGAGGCAGTCAGTGTAAAAGGAGAAGCAGAGGCTTTGTCAGTAACTTCATGATGAAGAGAGGAGCTAGCTCTTCCATGCTCAAGCAGAACACGCGTCGGCACCAGAGCCGAGAGCGTAGAATTGATATAGCAGTAGTTGGAGACGTTGCTTAGCGGGCGGGGGGCATCAGAGATAACGTGCTCGGATCCCGAAGCGCCAGAGGGCCAGGGCGCACCTGCCACAGGCGTTGCCTGTATTGCTGGGGGCGTTGCCCCGGTGGTTCGTCTACCATCGGAGTCAGAGGTAGTACGAGGCGCTGCACTAACAACAGGGATGTACCGTCGCAGCGGTCCTCCCTGACAGCGAGAGAGCTCATGAACCAACTCGTAAAACGAGATTTGGAACAAAACAGGGCACTGCGCAGGGTGTTGTCTTTTGTCCGTGACCTTCTTACGACAGCACGGGCAGGGCATGCCCTTGATGAGGACTAGTCCGGATTTGGTGCTCTTGTCAGCAGCTGCCGCGCCATGAGCTGCCCACTCCGGTTTGTGGGCTTGGCGGATATGAGACTTGAGCTTGGTGTTGTCCGGAGACCAGAATCCGCAGATCAGGCAATGAGACATGAGATCCTGGGATTCATCAAGCCTGCCTAGTTCTACCGCAGTGTGCGTCTGCAATGTGTCATGAAGTCGTTGCTGTCTGGGGTGAAGACGAGGGACCTGCTGCAGATCCGAAGGGGAATGAGCCGCTTCATCGAGCTCCTTCAATTTGGCAGGGTCGGAGCAGGCGATAACAAATGGTCCTTTAAGCCTTTCATCTGAGGGAATTGCCGGTTGCATGCTGCACACTTAGGAAGCCCTCCTACCGAAAGGGTGTGGGAGAAGGCTCGAGGGACATATCTGAGGACCGAGCCTGGGTGCTTGCGGGCCTGGTGTGTGCGTAGGCCGACCTCGGTGTCAAAGGCCTGAGCGCATGTCGGGCATGCATACGATTGGGAGGCTTCCTGTTGCTTAATTTCTTCGGAGAGCTGCTGGAGAACCTCTGTATACCCAACAGAGAGTGCTGCCGCTTGGTGCATTGCTTTCTGTGTCAGCGAGACGTCTCCTGCCGGTGTTTTCTTTTGGCGGAGATGCAAGCGTTTGACACGATTGGCCTGTCTCGCCTGTAGCTTACAAACTGGATCTATGATCTCGTAGGAAGCGTAAAGGTCAGAGGTTGACATGTGGGTGAGATGCACCGGTTTGTTAAGAACCGCACGAATCTTGCGAGCGTGCCAGGCGCGCAAAAGTCGAGCCGTTTCAAGAGTTAGACCGACGTCGACTAGCCCAGAGGCCACCGTCGCCCAGACGGTGCTGTGCCAGATATGAAGCCTCGATTTCGGCCCTGCAGTGCGTCGGTTGTGAACGAAGCGACGTACCTGTTGTAGTTTGGCGTTGCCCTCCTGCAGCCGAAATGTAAGAGTGGCCTTCTCGAAATTCGAGTAGGAGAGCATGACTCCTAGATACTTGAAAGACGTGACCATTGGAAAGCCTTCATGAGACTTGGATGTCCCCAACCGCCACATCTTGTGACGAGTACCATCAGACGCGGTGCGCCAATACGTGTGCTGGGACAGGGCGCGTTGCGCCTGTTGGCCTTCGAGCTTTACCATGACTGTGCACTTGGAATTGTTCACGGCAAAGCCATGACTGCGGACCAACTGCAGCAACTGCTCTATCAATGCATGAGCGCGTTCTAGATCCTCCAGCGAGTGAATGTCTCGGTGGATTGTCAGATCGTCCGCGTAGCCGGTGAGGTAGTCCACTACAGCTTTAGCTCCTACTAGAGCTATGAGCTCTCGAAAGATGGTGCCTGTGAGCATAGAGAAGATGGTGGGAGCAAGCATAGAGAAGAGAGTGGGAGCAAGCTTGCATCCTTGTTTAATGCCCGCCGTGGACTGGACAGTATCGGCTTCACCTTGCGTGCGAAAGGTGTACGAGCTGCCTGCGTGCAAGGAGGCGACAAGATCAATAAGGTCCTGTGGGACACCTGCGTCGTGCAGTGTGTTGAGTAGGTCGGACCTGTTCACCATATCGAAGGCTTGCGACAAGTCCAAAGCAAAGCAAATGCCTCCTATCAACTGAGGACGTGTATGTCCTGCGTGAATCTGGTGTCTGGTTCGCCGGGCCTCCTGGCAGTTACTGCGCACTTGAGTGACATGTCCTACGACCCTGCCTAGCGCATCAGATAGACCGCGTTGGGGTTGGTAGGCAAACTGAGGAAGGCCCCGAAGATATTCAGCCGTGTAGGGAGATAGCTTGTCTCTGCAGGCCCCTCCAGGCCTTTCCCGTCAGGGCGTATGATGCCCAGGGGACGTAGATTGCTAGGCTTCGTGGCTGGCTTGTTGGGCTTAGGAATAAAACACATGTCAGCATCCTTGAGCGGTGGCTGAAGAACATCCTCAGCCGACTGTGGGCTTTGCCCAATGGACTGCAGCGTTGCTGCTAAGGCCTCACCCGCATCCGCCGAGCACAATCGCCAGGACGCCGCAGGTGCGGAGCCTTGAGGGACCGCTTTGTGTGGTCGTATAGAACCGATGTGCTTGGCTAGCAGTCCTGCCGGGATGTCCGGCAAAGTAGTTACAAGGTGGTCTAGGGGAAGATGCTTGGCAAAAACCTGTTCCACGTGCTCACGGAGCAGACGGAGCTCTGAGTGTGAGTCCAGAAGCAAACCATCCGGGCCCTGAAGCTGTGCCTTGGTCTGTGGTGCCCATGGCCTGAGTTTTTTGAGGGTTTTGTGAGCAATGTACGAGTCATGGCGGGCGCATGCTTCATCAACTTCTGCCTGAAATGCACGATGGCGTTCCTTCTTCGCCAGGTAAAGAGCCTGTTTGTGCCATCGGCTCAGGTCCTCCAGGGACTGATCTAGGTCGGCTAGTCCTCATGTAGAGAGCGAATGTGTGCTACTCTGTTCCACATGCTCAAGGTGGCGCGGTGTTGCGCGGTCTCCGGCACTTGCTGAGGTCTGGGTTTCGGAAAAAACAGAGCAGAGGCCTCGAGCAGCACTTGGTTGACCTCGTCGGGCGTGTGGTACCTGGAAGATAGGCGCTGGCTCACCCAGGCTTGCATACGGTCAGCAATGGGCAGGCCAGAGCGAACTGCTGTTTCCAGGGCCTCCTTATTATAGGTCAGGGAGGGGCTGGAAGATTTAGGCAGATTCCAGTGCTGGGTGGGGCGGAGTTGAGCGAAAACAGGCATATGACCTCCGCGTTTCCAACGTCCAAGTTGCAGGTCCTGTCGTGGCCCAGCACGCTTGGCCATGCCTTTCGCTGAGGCCTCAGAAGTCAGCAAGAAATCAATCTGTGAGCCCTTGCCGTTCAGGAAGAAAGTGTGTCCAGTGCCGCAGGACCAAGTGTTGAGCGCTACCAGTCTGTGAGATGAAACCAAGGCCTGGAACTGCTCGTCCTGCATTTGAGAGTGCTCTGGCTTAGTGCTGCACCGACCTACCAGACCCTCTTGCGGGGTCAAGCGCCAGCAGAAATGTGTCCCTCGCCGGAACAGCTCTGATGGATGAGGACA